>PVHX01002988.1:0-153424 GCA_004024805.1 Geosciurus inauris | reverse complement strand
GCCGGGCGCGGTGGCTCAAGCCTGTAATCCCAGCACTTAGGGAGGCTGAGACAGGAGAATCGCGAGTTCAAAGCCAGCCTCAGCAACGGCGAGGCGCTAAGCAACTCAGTGAGACCCTGTCTCTACATAAAACACAAAATAGGGCTGGGGATGTGGCTCAGTGGTCAAGTGCCCCTGAGTTCAATCCCCAGCACCACAAAAAAAAAAAAAAAAAACCCAAAATCAGAGAGGTCAGCAACAGGCCTGACTTTCCTCAAACTAGCACGCTTGCCTAATCTTGGCACCACTAATGTATGGGACCAGTAGTGGTGAGAGACTTACTGTGCACTGTAGAATGCTGAGCATCATCACTGGGCTCTATCCACTAGATGTCAGTAGAACCCCCTACTCCTGGAGACAACCAGACGTTGCCAAATTGGGAGTGGGGAGGAAGGGTCAGAATCAACCTAGTTGAAAACTACAGAGCTAGCAGATGGCTGCTAGAAACACTGGGGTTCATGCCAAGTTCTTGACCTAGGGGCCAGAGCAGGGAGAACTGGTACATAAAGTGGCCAACATTAAGTAGTATAGGTCAACATAAAGGAGCCCACAAAGAAGCTAGAAACTGAAATTCCATTCTCAGTCTTAAACATTCTGAGTAGAATGCAGGTTACCCAGCAACCACATATGCTCAAGCCTCAAATACCACCCCGAAAGGGGAGGCTCAGTCTAAGGTGCTGCCTGAGAAACCTCATTGGTCACTGCCATGGCAAACCCAGGTGGCTTTGGCAATTTCCCCAGGGATGATTTAGGAGTACCCAAACATACCTCTACCTCATCCCTTCTCTGGTTTCATCCTCCACCTTCCTCTTTCCTCAAATCCCACTGGTCTCCCTGACAGATCTACAAGTCAAGCAGTTCCTGCCCCTGGGCCTTTTACAACAGCTTCCTGGGCCAGCAATCTTTACTCCCTTCCACTCCACTTAGAACCTGCTTAACCTTCACGTCTACACAAAGGTCTCCAAGCTCTCCATGTAATGCATTAACCATTTCAGAGTACTGACCACCCCAGAATACTGCCTCTACTCATTTATTTGCCTGTTAAAGTCTACCCTTGCCTCTAAGTTGCGTGAAGAATTCTTGTCAGCAAGAATGCCTAGTCAGCACCTGACACGGTAAATTTGACAGACGTTGGGTGAATCAATGTGGAAGTTAGCCATTCCTTGCCAAGGCTCGAGCTTACTCCCTATGGGCCCAAGGTTCCCCCACTCAGCCCAAATCCTTCAAATATTTACGTATTCCTCTGGGGCCTGGCGCCTCTCCCAGCTCCCGGGTAGGCGGAGGAGGGTGGGGTGGGGAAGTAGCTGCGGCATTTTGCGGCAAAATTGCGCAGGGGAGGGGATGCAATGGCGACGGCATCGGAGCCCGCAGATTGATCTGAAAGGCCGAGACCTTAAAAACGACGACTGGAGGCGTCGAAATTCAAGAAGCACTGTCCAGGGCCGGAGGTAATGAGAACCGAGACCTCGGCGCCGAGGTTTCGAGGCCTACAGACACAGGCAACAGAAGCCAAGTTCTCGGGCGGCCAAGATCGAGGACGCCGGGCCACCAGCATAGCAAACTGAGGCACCGTGGCGAGAGGGGCGCGACTCTGAAGCTACCGGCCCAAGGCGCCATTTTGTGACCGCAGAAGGCAGTGACCCCAGGGCCACGGGAGGCGTGGGCGAGCCAGGCACGGAACCAGCATGTCCCTGTCGCGTCCCCCATCCTGGGCGCGACCCCCACCCTGCCGGGCCCACCTGTGTAGCTCATGGCGGCGGCGAACACTACATCTGAGGACTCCAGGGAGCTGCTCTGCGCGTCTGACGCCGCAATAGCGGCGACAATCCCCGGGGCCCCGTCTACACACACCACAGTCCCGCCTCCCGACCGCATTGGCTCGTGCCAGCCACGGACTTCACGTCTATTTGACTATCTTACTGTCGATCTCAGATTCTCCTCGTACCAGTGGCTTAAGACCCTGCCAATCTCATTGAGGTCCCGCCCCTTACCCGCCTCCCGTTATTCTAAGCCAGCGTTCATTGGTCGAAAGGAGCCGGTGGCGAGGTAGAGTTCTGAGGGGTTCGGAGAGGCGGAGCTGTGAACTACGGAAAGATCCGAGGCTCAAGAACGGCCGCGCTTGAGAAGTGCCTGTGCAGTGGAGACCCACCAGAGGGAGCCGAGGCTATCACGCAGAGCACTTCCCAAGTCTGCACTCTGCCACCGAAGTGCACAGCCGACCTGTGCTAAATTTCTATACTTCTCTGGCCTTCAGTTCTGAATCAAGCATGGTTAAGTCATACTGGAATGAGAAAATTAAGACCAAGTGGCAAATTGTACATGAACTAGTATATGTAAAGAAATCATTCTGGTGTCAGGTGCACTAAACAGTAGATTTGTAGGGGCCGAGGATGTAGCTCAGCGGTCGAACGCTTGCCTAGTAGGCTTGGAGCCCTAAATCGACCAACACTTCACATTTTAAAAATAAATAAATAAATACACACACACACACACACATATGTACATGAATATGGTACATATTAATGTTAGCGATGCATTGAATATATTTGTATTGTGTATCACTTCAAATGTTCCCTCAAACCTGGAAGGAGCTTTTTAAAAAATATTTATTTAAACGAAAATAATTTCAAAAAATAAAGAGGACTTGGAATTCCTGATTTCCTCAAGGTCCTTGATGCTTAAATGTTAAAATTGGAACGTCTCTTCTAAACCCCTCTTGGTTCATTCTGAACTTCAGGGATTTTGCAATAGTTCTGGCTACAGCTAAGGGTGTAGCTCAGTGGTAGAGCATTCACCTAGCATGCTGGAGAGCCTGTGTTTGATGCCCAGCAACATCCCCCGACACAAACACACAGAGTACAGCCCAGGGCCAGCTTTGTCCTCAGCATTCTCCTTTGATTGTGGGAACCACTGTCAAGGACATCTCATAATTTCTGAGATAACAGAGAGCCAGACACTGAAATGGTACTTAGTATGTTTGTGAAACCTCACAAAGGAGTGCAATTATGACTTGTGCATTTTGTAGTATGCTTGGAAGTTGTTTTTTTCTTTTTAAGGTATGGCTTTTTAAAAATATATATATATACTTTTTTTTTTTTACTTGTTGACAGACCTTTATTTTATTCATATGTGGTGCTGAGAATCAAACCCAGTGCCTCACACATGTAACGTAAGCACTCTACCATTGAGCCACAACCCCAGCCCTGCTATTGTTATTTTGTCACTTTAAATGACGGCATTCTTAAGTCCTTATTTTTCAGAGAAACATACTGAAATATTAAGAGATTAATTGAACCAATGGCCAGGATATGCTTCACTGTAACTTAGGTGGGGAAAGGGAGAAAGGGGAGGTAGGTAAAGGGTTATAGGTAAGTTCATGAGTTATAAGATCATGAATTAATAATTCATAATTATATGAGTGTTATCTTTTATATAGTCGAAATTGTGTATAAATGTTTTGATAGCATACCTCCTCCTAGAATGGAGCTTATGCAGAACTTGCTGCCCCATGGAAGTCACTTATGATGCATTAGATGAAAAACTCCACATAGGAAGCATACAGGGCTCTGACGGATGTGCAGTAGTTTGGGGTGCATCTTTGTCATCCTCAGGGATGCCTGCCTGGCCTCCAAACTATGGCAAGGCCCTAGGACACCTCCCCTACACCCTATAGCTTCCATCATGGAACTTGCTACAGCCATCATTCACTGATTTGAAGATTTTAACATCCAACACCCTGACGGGCTGAGAGCGAGTAGTTCAAAGGCTGATTGTGCTTTGGACGGTACAATGCCTTAAGCAGGGAAGGGACATGCTCAGAAATTTTAAGAAAAGACTTTCCATGGCAAGAACTATAGGTGACTCTCACAAGGACAAGCAGTTATTCGTGTACAATGGCAAGTGGGGAGGGGTCTCCCATGTTACTTTAATAAGAACTTGAATTATTTGAACTGTTTTTACACTCACCCACCATTTTATATTTTACTTTTTTATGGTATTGGAGACTAAACCTGGGGTGCTTTACCACTAAGCTACATACCCAGCCCTTATTTTTTGAGACAAGGTCTGGCTTAAGATGCCCCAGCTGGCCTTTAACTTGTAGTCCTCCTCTCTCTGCCTCCAGAATAACTGGGATTACAGACATGTGCCTACTTGCCTAGCTAATTTTGTTTTAAGAAATGTTGCAAAGGAAGCAACTTTGGGTCAGCTCTCCCTTCACAAATACACCCTTCTTGCTTCCCAAGTCTTGATTATACCCACCCAGTGCTGTATGGGAAGCATTATCAGGTAAGAGAAGCATGTGGGCCCAGAGCACTTGTGTGAGCATGTTATTGCCACCTGTTAATGTTTCCTTCCCAGGTGGTGGCACAGCACAGGGGGTAAAGGAAAAACAGGGTTAGGGTAGTTGAGACCCCTGCAATCCACACCTCATGAGATCATTTCCACTTGGCCATTCAGTGAAAACAGTGAGCTGAAAACCACATGCAATAAACAAGGAGGGGCAGCCAACAAAATCTTACAATCTCAGAAAATGTTCAGTAAACATTTGCCAAGCAGGAATCAGTATTCCTTTCCTCCCCTGGTGTTACTTGGGTTTGGGGTGCAGTGTCTCATAGAAATCATGTCTCAGGGCTGTAGCATCCAATGCTACAGTGCTGACTTAGCACTCGTGAGGCCCTGGGTGAAATCCCCAGCACCACCAAAAAAAAATCTTCATGTTTTAAAGGCAAGTGAATTCCAGCTCTTGCACCCTTACCAGCCCCCTGCCCCCGCCCAATGCTTCTAGTAGCTGTGTGCTGCTTCATACTCCCCACCTCCCTCCATGGACAGCTCCTAGCCTTGGAAAGCTCTTCCTAGCCTCAATCGTTTCTTGATCTTGGCTCCCTTCCCAGACCAGCCGCCCAAAGTCCTGGTTTCTCTGCTCACAGAAGCCACTTCACCAGCCAGCAAGTCCCCCACCAGCCGTGGCATCAAAGGCCAACAGCTGGGCACTTGGTCATACCCAGCTGCGTCTGGCCGATTTGGCGGCCAAAGGGGAAATTCAGGGCCTCCAGGGCTCTGAGCAGTGGATGAAGCCCTTATCCCAGCCCCGGCTACCAGCCAATGCCAGCCTGTCCACTAGACAGAAAAACACACGCTGGCCGCCTGCCCCGGGGTGTTTCCAGAAGAGAAATTTAATCTAATTTACATACTTCTAGGTACATCAATAACCAAAAGGTGGCCACTGAAAAAAGTTAAAAGGTCAATCTGCTCCCGGTATCTAGCTGGCCCAGGATTGCAAAATAAAAAGATCCACGTTCCTTATTCTCTACACAAAACGCGTTTTTAAAAAAGTGAAAGATCTAGGGAGCTATACATAGAAAGCAACAGTGAAAAGGGGGAGAGAGGGAGGGATGGGGGAGGAGAGTCCCATCCCCCCCACCCTCCGGCCCTGGAGCCCCTGAGGCTCTGGGGGGCCTTGACATGGCAGGAGGCAGCTGTCAGCTCTGAGCTCTTCCCCAGCTAGGAAGGCCCCTTTGGGGGCAACCAACAAGGATTTCCGTGGCATCGTGGGCTCAATGGGGGCTCCCAGGCCCAAACGGGCCCACAGAGGGAGCGTGGCTTCCCCTGAGCAAGCACCGTGGCATGATGTGATCGTTTTGACTCGGGAACTGAGGGGCTAGGGCAGATCCCAGGTCTCACGAGGTGCATGTGTGCGTGTATGTTTGCATGTGCGTGTGTGAGAGGATATTCATGGGGACAAGAGGGGACCAGAACAGGAGTCTTTGGGGTCTCTGTAATGGCCATGGATAGCAGACACAGCCCTGTCTGGCTGCTAGACACGGGGTAATGCTGTCCTCCCGTGACCAGATCAGCTGCCACCAGGGACTGGCTGCTACCCCTGCTGGACCAGGTGGGTGTGGACTGGAGGAAGACACCCTCGTGGCCCCAGAGTCCTCAGGCTGGGGGAAGGGTGGCTAGCTGGCTCCCGGTGCCCATCTGTAGTGTGCCCGGCCCCCGAGGGGCACCGGTTTGAGGTTTTGGCTTGCTCCTTTGGAAACGGAAAAGAAAGGAATAGAGGGAAGAGGACATAGAGGAGAAACAGGAGACAGAGGTGGCACAAGAGGAAATCTGGAATGCTTTTGTGTTAGGGTGCCTCTGCCGCTGCTGTCTGTGCCTGCGGGGCTTGGGGCTCCTCAGGTGCAGGGTCTGCTTTGGAGAAATTCATCTCCAGGATGTGCCGCTGCAAGTGTCGTACCCACTCTTCCTGGATGGAGAGGGGGCCCTGGAATTCCACTTCACAGAACCTGTGTGGGAGAACAGAAAGAGGAAAGGCTGCTGCCATGAGGAACAGGAACATATTTCTGTTCCCTGGTATACCTGCTACTACTCACTATAAACAGCGAGTTCAAGATTTGGGGGAAGAGGGGTCCAGAAGCTGTGTGTCTTCCTGTCAAGTCACCTCTATTCATCATGGAGTCATGGCAGGGTCCCCTGGAGACGAAGTCTCTAGTGCTGGGTAAGGGCCATCCTGCTTCCCAAGTACCTCTACCATCTGTCTAATGCATATGATCTGAGATGGTAGAAGGTACAGAGAAGCAGAGTCTACCCAACTCACCAGGCCCCTCTTCCTCTTGTCAAGCCAGCTCCAACAAGACCTCATAGCACAGGGTCCCAGAGACTTCGGTTTAAATCCTACTGACTTGGCCTGTGTGGCCTGAAATGAGTCACTTCATCTCAAGATTTCCAGTTTCCTGGTCTCTGAAGTACACTTGGACTTTGGTAAAAATTAACTAAGACTTATTTTTTTCTTAATCAGACACATATTTGTTGAGGACTTACCATGTGTCAGGCATAGTTCTGTTTTATAACTATTTAACTTTGTCCTCATAAAAAGTTTTTCAAGGGGCTGGGGTTATGGCGCAGTGGTAGCGTGCTCGCCTAGCACGCGTGAGGCACTGGGTTCGATTCTCAGCACCACATAAAAAATAAAATAAAGATATTCTGTCCACCTACAACTAAAAAATAAATATTTTAAAAAAAAAAGTTTTTCAAGTAGGTCTGATATCAGTCCTGTCTTAAGGATGGGGAAACTGAGACATGGGGGAGATTAAGTCTTTGCCTAAGGTCACTAACCCAGGTATCATTAGCTATAAAGCGTGGGGTGTCAGCCTGATGCTCTGAGATGCCAGTATCTGTAAGGAGCCCTTATCCTGGGCCCCACCACACCTAAGGGTAGCCCCTACAACTCTATCTGCCACCCCTGCCAGACCCCATCCTGTTCTGAGGCTCCTGGTGGCCAAGGCCCAGGTGGGTGTTCTCCATCACTCCCCTAGGGGCAGCATACCTGCACTTGAGGGTGTAGATGTTGCCGACAAACTTGACAAGTGATGTTTGAGGGGGTCGGGGCACCAAGGAGGGGACTGGCCGCACACGGGGTGGAGGTTGCCGCACCTCCTCCAGCTTCTGATGCAAGTCATTGGCCTCCTCACTCCCCCGGACTCCAGAGGAATCTGGGGGGCGGGCTTGTCGGCGCTCAAATTCTAAGGTGGGGAGAGGGACAGCTGATGAGCAGGAGGACCAGGGCCCTAAAGACACCCTGCTTCAACCAGCAAAGGGCTGACACTCTGGAGACTCATACAGCTGGTGACTAGCTGCTGCCCTGATGGTGGAAGGATGAGTGGAGAAGCAAGCAACTGAGGAAGTGGATGTAGGGCAGAACCCAGTGGGTAGGCCCAGCAGGTGCCCACCACCCTCACGACCAGCCTCCACATGCACTCACTGTTGATATTCTGTCGCTGATGTTCCTCAGCCTTCACAGTGCCTGGTGGGCTGGCTGCCAGAGGCCGCTCACCGCTGTCAGCTGCCCGGCCAGCCTCGAGCCCTGGCTCCCCCCCAGCACTGCGGCCAACCAAGGCCAAGCCCCCAGGTGCCAGCCCCAGAGGTGGTCGCTTGTCATTGTCACGGCCATGGCCAGCGCTGCGGAACTTCTTGGTGAAGGGGCGGCCGCCCTGGATGTAACTGCGGTAGGCGCCCACCTTCTGGGGCCGATGCTTGATCCACTCGCTCAGCGTCTCGATAGGCGAGCCGTTGACACACCACTCTGTCACACCAAACTGCCGCAGGTGTGCCCGTGCATGGCTGGCCAGGGCTTTGCGGTTTTCAAAGTAAAGGCCACAGAGCTCGCAGCAGGCCTCGGTGGCTGCAGGCAGAGGGGTACTGCTGAGCCATGGCCCCCAGGAGACAAGCATACCCAGAGGGCCTTGTGCAGGCCAGGAGCCAATCCCACCTCCCACAGGGACCTTGCCTCAGGGGCCCTGTCTGGGGTCAGGGTGGGTGTTTGCGGCATGGCCCGGCCTCGCAGGCCCTGGCAGATGCCCTCCCAGGACCCTGCCACCCACTGCTTACAGGAGTGGGAGGTCTTCTCATGGAGGGTCTTTGCCTTGAAGGGCAGTTCAGTCTGGATGTAGGTCTTGGCCTTGACCTCTGCGGGGAGGAGGCGGTCCTCCTGCAGGGGCCGCTTGGCTGCCACTGAGCCCAGGTAGCTGGTGGCTGAGGGTTTGGCCCCAGTGATGGGTGTCAAGCTGAGCTCCCGGGGAACATGGGCTGGCCCAGCTCCTGGTTTGCCTGGCCGGCCAGCCAGGGGCGACAATGGCAGCGGGGACTGCACAGGCCCAGGGGCCACTGTGGGGGACCCATCCTCAGCCAGGGCAGGAGCCAGGTCTCCAGCTGGCGGCTCCTTCTTGATGAGGCACGGCTTGGACTTCTTCTTCAGGATCTCCCGCAGCGTGTCGATGGGCGAGCCGTTGACAGACCACTCGGTCACGCCCATCTGCCGCAGATGGGAGCGTGCATGGCTCGACAGGCCCTTGCGGTTCTCGAAGAACTCACCGCAGAACTCACAGCGGATGTCGCGCACCGGCTCTGCCCGGGACGCTGCAGGGGGTCCAAGGTTGGGATGGGAGGAGAAGGAGGCAGCGGCTGCGGGCAGGAAGCCTCCAAGCTCAAGACCCATGTTAATGCCAGTTGCCTAGCTGCCCTTGTCCCCGCCCCACCTCCAGACTCCAGCGACTTGCTCCCTCATTTGGGCCTTCATAGGTCCTTGTGTATATCCAGCCCTTCTGCTTGTTCTGTCACCTCAAATTCTAGCTGGCTTCACAACAGTTTCCTGTGTGATGCTGGAAAGCCACCTCCCCTCTCTGAGCCTCCGTTTCCTCCTCTGCAAGATGGAGATGAAAATCTTTACCTCCCAATGTTACTGGGAGAATCTAACATGAGAATGGTTCAGAGCACATAGCACAGAGTTGGCCTACAAACTCTAAGGAGACCTTAGGCCATCCTCACCTGCTTGGCATACAATGGCACCTAAGCAGAATAAACAGCAATGGTGTGACAGGGCAACAAGTGACACGATGACAACTGCTACACACAGAGCTTTCTGTAACCAGGCACTGTGCTAAGTGCTTCATTATACTTAATCTTCAAGACAACCACAGACACGGAACTATGTTGGTCTCCATCTTCCAAATGAGGAAACTTGCCCAAGGTTGGATATTATCAGATTATGGATGAGGAGAGATCTTGACTCAAACTTGACTCCAAATGTCAAGCAATTACTAGGAATGTCAGAAAGACAGTTCAGACCTCTACTGCCAGTCCCTCCACTAGTGCCTGCAGTAGGTATCACTAACTTATCTCCCTAGGAATCTGGTTGGCAGCCACTACCAACTGACTGAAGAGGGCACAAGAGATCAAATCTTTTTGCCATCACATATGACACAATTCCACCTCCCCTGTATGAATAAAGGAGAATTAAGCAGCAGCTCAGGTGCCTGGATCTGCACAGTGGGAATGTACAACTGGCTTCACATATATCCTCCCTTCCAATTCAACCCTGGGTGCTATGGGTACCCACAAGGGGAGGTAGGGAAGAAACCCCTCCAATCCTTTTCCCTGCCCTGCCACAGGTTCACACTTACACAGGTTCAAGGGTGTCATGTCTTCCCGCGGCGCCCCCCAGGGACCCTCAGATGGGTGTGGCTCCCCATGAAGGGCCCCTGGCAGCATCTCCCGCTTGATCTCCACCCGCATTTGTTCAGGCTTCAGCTTCTTAGGCAGGGAGGTTGCAGTCAGGCCTGAGAACATCTTCCGGGCCGTGGGAGGAGGAGAGGCAGTTGGTGAGTGGCCCAGGGGGCTGCCTGGTGGTGGTGGCAACTTCTTAGCCAGAGGTGAGATGTGAAGGTCCGAGGGGTTGCGGGCTTCTAGTGAGCTGCCAGGGCCTCCGGTGCCCACCACCTTTGCCAGGGCTTTTGGGCTGGGCCCTGGCGGGTGGGGGGGTCCACCTGGTCGAGACTGGGTCCGTCTCTTCAGGATCTCTCTCAGTGTGTCGATGGGCGAGCCATTGACGTACCACTCGGTCACACCCATCTGCCGCAGGTGGGAACGTGCGTGGCTCGACAGGCCCTTGCGGTTCTCGAAGAACTCACCACAGAACTCACAGCGGATGTCTCGAGCTGGCTCTGGGCCGGAGGCTGCAGCAGGAGAGAGGAGCAGTTAGAATTGTATCATTACAATGGTCATCTGCAGTAGTGTCTTGGTCAGCTGGGTGTGGGCAGAGCTTGCCCACAGACTAGGGTGGTGGTGGTGGGCAGGTGCAAGTGAGGGAGCTGAGGAATAGGGCAGGGGGGACAGATACCCAGCAGGAACAAGGGGAGACTCCAGAGAGCAAATGGGCCCTCAGTCCTGACAGAAGACAGAACCAAGATTCCAAAGCTCTGAGGAACCCAAAACGGATGGGGGCAGGAAGCCATAACCTAGGCGCCACATGCCACCCAGATTGGGGAGGCAGATGTGAGCACCTTCCACATCAAAAGGCAGGACCCTCCCCTTGGCCTTCATTCTCAGGGAGGGTCATGGTGATGGAGGTCAAAGGCCAAGAGAGAGGGCCAAGCAGCCCACTGCCAAAAAGATCTCTGGGCAGAGCCAGACCATTGCCAAGGGCCCCTGTCTACTCCCTGCCTCAACAGGGAGAGAGTAGGGAGGGGGCCGTGACCCCCCTCCCCCGGGAGGGGCTCCAGGGCCCGCAGGGAGGAGAGGGCGGCTGAAGCGAGAACCTACAGAGGTTGAGAGGAGATGGCTCCACATCAGAGGCCCAGAAAATGCCGGCGGCTGCTGCGGCCGAGAGGTCCTGCTTCCCCCAGGGGCTGGCCGTACCCGCGGCCTTCAGCTTGGCCTTCTTGGCCGGCGGTGGGGGGGGGAGCAAGGAGAGGGCCGCAGAGGCGGGAGGAGGCCGCCCCAGCTGGGCCAGGGCTCCGCGCCCGGGTGGGAGGCGGATCTGGACGCCGTCCCTCCTGATGAGCCCGTGGAGCACGTCTATGGGGGATCCCTTGGCGTCCGGGTCGCTGACGCCCAGGTGGCGCAGGTGGGCACGGGCGTGGCTGGACAGGCCCTTGCGGGTCTCAAACCAGGCACCACACAGCTGGCAGTCCAGCTCTCTGCCCCCGTCACTATCTAAAGCTGCGGAGACAAAACACAGGGGGGGTTCACGGCCGCCACCTTGGCCGGCCCTGGGGAAGGAGGCAGGAGGGTCTGGTGTGATTCTCAGCTGCCCAGGCAGTTCAGGGTCCAAGTCTCATGCCGCAGACTTATATTGAGAGGCTTTGGGCAGCAGAACATCTTGTTCCTTGCCTAGCCCTTTGGCATCAAGGTGAAGGAAGAGAGCTTAAGAAAGTGGGGGTGGACAGGCAGTGATCAAATTCCTGTGGCAAATTCTGGTGCTCCTGGGCCCTCTCCCCTGGGACTCTTGCTATGAGAGCTATGCAGGCAGATAGCAGGGGCTCCAATGGGCTGCTAAGCACCATATAGCCAAGGGCATAGTTGCCAAGAGTCCTGTTCCTAAAGACACAGCACATTCAGTAGAAATAGTTTCAAGTGAACATGAGGTGCCAACTTGGTGGGTGGGGGGTAGGGGTAGTGGTGACTAGACTCTGGGGACAACCTCAGACTCTAATACTCACAAATATATGGGAAAGACTAATGTTCTACAGTACATCCTCACAAAACCTGCTCATTGCATTTGAAGGGTCTCTTCCCAAATCCTACTTGCCAGGCCCATAGGCAGCCCAGGTGGAGGAACTCCACCCCCAGGCACAGAGAAACCTCTGCAAAAAATGGTCAGGAAGATGTAAAGACAGGGCCAACTACAGGAACCTCCTGTCAGATGGACTACCTGTCTACCTATAGGACCTCAGATGCCCTGAAATCCCACTGATTTCAGTCAGGCCCACAGGAGTCCTATTTACTTACACTACCCCCATCCTTAGCCCAGCAAAGGATAAAGAGTTGCCACCAAGTGGTAAGGATGACCCTAGCAGGCTCAACAGTTGTTGCTAGGCCTCCAGAGGAAGATCAGCAAAGTTGGAGACAGATGATTGTATCCTGGCCCAACAGGAGACACAGTGAATGCCTCAACCAACAATCTTCCTTGGCTGACTCAGGATGTGGGAGCTGCAGTCCCCATTGTCCCCACCCTGGACCATCCTGATCTGAGGCCCAACTGACATCCCAGTCCCTCCCAACACTGGGACCTCCCTCAGCTCCCAGGACCCACACTCACTGAGATTCAGGGGCCCCTCGTCCTCAGACTGGGGCCACTGTGCCTTTGGGGAAGCCGGCCGGGGGCTCAGGGACAGCTGGGGGCTCTTGTCTTCAGGATTCTTGGGGGTAGGGGAGCCCGTCAAGGCCAGCGGTGCCTTCTTGAGGAGTGGAGAGCTGGGTGGGTGGGCCAGGCCCTTGGTCGAGAAGCCAGGAGGAGACTTGATGGCTTTGTTGACAGCAGGGGCGTCCAAGGGTTTGGCCAGGGTAAGCAGACCTGGCCGGGTAGCCCCAGAGACCAATTCTTTCGGCGAGTTAGACTTCTTAGTTAGGCCTGGGGGCAGCCCAAGGGGAGCATCAGGCAGGCCCTTCTGCTTCACCAGCTCGTAGAGGAGGTCGATGGGGGCACCACTGCTCTCCGACTCCGCTACCCCCAGCTGCCGCAGGTGGGACCGTGCGTGGCTGGACAGGCCCTTGCGGGTCTCAAAGCAGGCGCCGCAGACCTCACAGGTGGTCAGGCTCTGGGCTGGAGGGTGAGATGGAGGCCAGGAGAACAAACTGTGAAGCCTGTGGGCTCAGCTTGTCCCTTCTCCTCCCCTTTCACACCCAGTCTCTGTGTAAATGTTTTACTTTTGTCAAGCCCCCTTGAGCCTCACAATGGTTCTAATGAGGTGAAGGTTAGCCAGTCTGGTTTGCAAGTAAGGAAACTGAGGCTCAGAGAGGGGAAGAGTTGTGCCCAAGGGTACACAGCAGCAGGGAGAGCCTTTCTGCGGTCCAGCCAATGGGGACACCTTTCAGATCTGCTATGCATAAGGAGGCCCTGGCAACAAGTTCACACAAACACTGACTTGCTAGCCATATGATTCACACTGAGCTAAGTCCTAGCTGCTTTCTACAGCTCAATCCAGGCCCCAAACACTGGGCTGGAGGCCCCAGTCATGGTCGCTCTGGTTCCCTTACACTTGTTTCTGTAGGACATTTCCCCCTGCCTACCTGCTTCTCTGCTTTTCCACCCCCCAACTTCAATGATCCAAAGGCAAGGGCCAGGTCCATTTTGTTCCTCTTACATCCCTGGGAACTAGCACAGTACATGTCACGACTCAAAACAACCTTAGAGTCAGCTAGGCACGGTGGCGCAAGCCTGTAATCCCAGCACTCTGGGAGGCTAGGACAGGAGAATCACGAATTCAAAGCCAGCCTCAGCAACAGTGAGGTGCTAAGCAACTCAGTGAGACCCTGTCTCTACATAAAACACAAAATACGGCTGGGGATGTGGCTCAGTGGTCGAGTGCCCCGGAGTTCAATCCCTGGTACCAAAAAAAAAAACACCTTAGAGTCAACAGAATGAATCACTGTCAGAAGATCACATAGATAATAAGGGTCAGTGGGCAAAAGACCTGGCTTTGAGTGTGAGCTCTTGACCACCATGACCGCTGCTTCTCTGAATGCCCTTCCTTTGCCCAGTAAGGGTGAAGCGGATGCTGGGCATGACCAGGGCTACATAAATTCAAGGAAAAAAACAGCTAAGTGTCTCCTTGGGACCTTAAGATGCTAAGAGAAAGCCACCGCCAAGCTGGGAACCCACATTAACCTCCAGGCCTGAAAGCTCCCCTGTGAACCAGGAACCTGGACCAGCCATAATCCCTGCCCTGTCACCTGGGCCACTCACCCTTGAGGTCTGGCAGCTCCTGTTTGCTGCCATGAGGAACCTCAGCGGCCACTTTGCTGCTCAGTCGACTAGCCACCTGTTCCAAGGCCCCAGGGACAGGCAGGTTCTTCTTAGGAAGCAGGGGAGACCCCAAGTCCATGGCCACCATTGTATTTTCCTCAGAACCCAGGCCTGTGGGGTGGAGGAGATGGGCTCAGCCCAGGCAAGGGTCAGGCTATCTACCCCAAAAAGGACGAAGAGAGTGGCACTTCTTCATTCTTGGTGCCTGCTCTCACTCAAAGAAGTAGCTCACCCCATGAAAGCTGAAGTTCAACCCATATTCCCCAACACAAGCACAATGAAAGAACACAGGAGAGATGAGCAGCAGCTTCCACCCACCAGAACACGGGATAGTCAGGGTACACAGTGCAAGTCCTGTGTACAAGTCTGAGCTCAGATACCCATCCTGGAGGATCTTAGAGAAAACATCTTTCTGGGCAGAACTTATAAAGGAGGTCAAGGTGGGTACAGACAGAAAGGGAATCTGACAAAAGGAGACCAGGGCCAGGAGGCCAGAGAGGCAATGCAAAGGCAAGGAACCAAGGACAGGGACTTGAAACTTAATGAGGAATCTCTGCTGGCAAGACAGCTTGGGCTGGGGCTTCAGAGACAATACCAGGAAGGGAAGGTTTACCCATTACCAGCTGAAACCTAAATGAAATATGGTAAGAATTGGGAGCCTGGACAAGCTCAGAGAGATCCAACTGGTAAAACAAACAGGGGTAATCACTGAATGTTGTACGAAGTTTCTGATTATCAGGCCAGGAAGATTCCCTGGGTAAGAGGTGCATGAGGACTCCTCAAGGGTGGGTTTTCATGGTCTAATTTTTCACAGAAAGGAGCCTGGGAGGTCTGTTGAGCTGCAAGTTGAGCGTTCAGAGCGTGACAAGAGCTCTGTAGAATGGGAACTGTGTCGTGGATGGCCTCGGAGGCACTCAGTGGGAGGCAATGGGGCAAGAGTCCAGGCAGGTCCCCTGATCAGTTTGAGTTCTACAGAGGTAAGGAGAAGGCAAGCCGGGAGGCCAGCGGCAACTGGGACACCAAAGGCTTTGTCAAAGTCTCCGCGTGCGGGGGGCGCGTCTGTCAGATGGGACAGGGCCAAAGTGGGTTTCCGCACCAACGGGACCGGAACCGTGACAAGGAACGATCCTGGGACTCCAAAAGAGACAGGGGACATCTGTCAGGTGGGATGAGGATCCCAAGCGCCAGCGGCAGTGTTTCTGAGGCCCGGGACCCCGCGAGCGGCGACTGGAGGCCCGGGACCTGCGCGACTTGAGGACCCGGGGGGAGGGGGCGTCCCGGAGACTGGACGGCGGGTGTTGGGGCAGCAGCGGCGGCACTGGCGGCCGGGACGCCGGCTTTCCCCACCCAGCACCCTCCCCGGTGCCGGCTCTTACCCGGCGGGGGCGCGGGCCCGGGCCCCGGCTCCGGCTCGGCCTTGGGCCCGTCCCGCGGCGGCGGCGGCGGCAGCGGGGGTGGGGGCGGCGGCGGCGGCGGCGCCGGCAGGGTCACGGGGCCCGGGCTCGGGGGGCAGGGCGGGGGCGCCCCCGTGGGCGCGCGCTCCCGGGCGCCCCCCGCGCGCGGCCCCGCCGCCGCTTTGCTCTCCGCTTTTGTCACTCGGCACTGGGCGGTGGAGGCGGCCATCTTGGCTCCGGCGCACGCGGGGCGGCCGCCCCAGGCGAAAGCAGCCGAGCGCCGAGCGCCACCGCCACCGAGCGCGCTCCGCCCCGCCCCTCGAGGCACGTCCAGGATGGCCTGCCGAGCGCCTACCGCCACGAGTGAAGCGTTAGTCTGGGCCCTGTGGACTCACGGCAGCAGGCGCTGGGAGTTCTCCGCGGGGTCAGGCTCACCCATGCAGCCATGCTGCGCGCCGAGCGGCTTCCAACTGCCGCCCCATCCTGGGCTCGGGATATCCCAACGGCTGGGAGTGGAATCCTCCCGCCACAGGCATCCACCTCAGTATTATCATTCAGACTTAAGAGACCCGACACGACAGGGTGCGGGAAGCTAGGACCTGCCCCAGGACCCTAACCCACTCTCTTTCCTGCAAGTCTCCCTCTTTGGGTCGACGACTCTGTAAGACACTTGATCCTCAACCACGAGTACTTCCCCCAACATCATCCTGGCATCCAGCTGTCCTTCGACGGTGCGTCCTGCAGTCCTAGGGTCCACTCAAATACCTAACATTTCCAGCACCACCGGCTCCTCCCTCAACTCCAAACCGATGGCACCCAGCTGTTCCTGGACAGCTGGGTGGGGCCAGAATCAGGCCCTTGCCCCGCCTCCAACTTGGCACCCGCCAGCTCCAGCCCACTTGGGGAGAGGGGAGGAGACTTCTAAGAACAGCCCTGCAGGGCCACTGTCCACACCTAGCCCTGATCTTGGGCATCCTTACTCAAGACAAAGCTTCTAGGACCTGTCCCAACGGCTCCTTATCGTCATGCTCCCTGCCCCTACCCCCAGATGTTCACTGAACAAGTCATAGCTCTCCCTTTCCTCTCTCTGGACAAGGCCAGGGCAATGCCAAATTCACTTCCTCCCATCCGTAGGCTGACTCCTCACACCCCAGTGGCTTGGTCACCTCCCTTGGCAGTCACTGAGGGCTGACACATTGGTATTCTGGTTAGAAACAACTTGGCTAGCGGTGAAACTGGTTGCTGAGCACATACTCCCATCATGTTCCAAGTGCCAGATAAGAAAGTATGAACCTGACATCCAGGTATCTGTTGGGATGACACAGAAGGAAGGGAGGCAGGGCTGGAGCCTACCAACCATCTCCTGCTAGCCACCCTTAGAGCTAGCTATGCCTCCCAACCACTACTGAGGCACTACAAACCAAATGGGGTGAGCTGAACACTATCAAAGACAAGAAGCCTGAGGTCACATCCCCACTCTCTCTCTCTTAGAGATAGGACCTCAACTAGCACTTGCTTCAATTGCTTCCTTGTTCAAGAAAGAGAAGGGTCTTTGATATCCCTACCCTACCCTTTGCAAACTCCAAAGGGCACTTCAGTGGGCTTGCAGTTGGGAAGAGTCCAGTCAAGCCTAGAAAATAAACCTGGGTAGGACCCTGAAACTGCAAGTAAGGAAAACAGAAGGAAGCCCCAGACTCAAACATGTCTGGGTCAATTTCTCTTCTTCAGACATCTTTAATTTCTCAGGGCCCAACCACTTCACAAAGCCAAGTTCTCTGCTTTATAAAAGGTTCTGCAAAGTCAGCCTTTACAAGGCTGGGATCTTCACTTTTATACTTCCTCTACCATAGCCCTGACCCCCTGCACTAAATATTGACTCTAGATTTTGAGTATGGGAAAGATTTTCAGTGCTGGCTTTGGTTGAGCATCTAGAATCTGGACTGCAGATCTGCGCTGTCCAGCAGGATTGCCATTGGTTCAATACTAGCCATATCTCAAGTGCTCAGCTGCTACACGTGGCCAGTGGTGACCCTCCAGGACAGCACAGATAGCTAAAGAACATTTCCATCGCTGGGCGCGGTGGCTCACGCTTGTAATCCCAGCACTTTGGGAGGCTGAGACAGGAGAATCGCGAGTTCAAAGCCAGCCTCAGCAACAGCGAGGCACTAAGCAACTCAGTGAGACCCTGTCTCTACATAAAACACAAAATAGGGCTGGGGATGTGGCTCAGGGGTCAAGTGCCCCTGAGTTCAATCCCCGGTACCAAAAAAAAAAAAAAAAAAAGAACATTTCCATCATCTCAAAGTTCTATGGGACAGCACTGCTTAAGATAGAAAATTCATCAGAACAAGGAATCTGGAGCCCAACTTCCTGGACTTCAGAACTTGTCTCCTTCTGGCTGTGTAACTTCAGAAAGGTTCATTAGGCTCTCTGTGCCTCAGTTTCCTCATCTGTAAAATGTAGATGGTCATAACACCCACTGTAATAGGGTTGCTATAAGGATCTCAATGAGTTTGTGACTGTAAAGTGCTTAGTACAATGTCTGACTCCTCCTAAGACTTCGATAACCATTTTCAGGGAAAAATTAGATCAGAAAGGGCACTGGCCCAGCCCCTGAGTAAAATAGAAATGACCCCTAAGTAGCAGAATGGTGGTAAGGAGAGTTCTCAATATACTTTGTAAAGTGACTCAAAATGCTTCCAGAAAAGTATACAGTGGCTGCCCCCAACCCTCACCCCTCCCTCCATCCCTCTGAGTCCCTGGAAAGGGTCAGGGCTCCAACCTGGCCCGCCCCCTCCCCTTACCATCTCCGTAGGCTGGCCCAGGGTCCTCAGCCCAGGTGGGTGGGAAGGGCATGGTAAGAGGTAAGCGAGGCCGACGGGAAGTCAGGAAGCTGCCAGGTGGCCCACCGGGCTCTCGGCCCAGGGGACTGGGGGGCAACTCAGCAGCTGAGGTGGCTAGCAGCTCCTGGAGGATGTTGATAGGCGAGACGGTGAGCTCCCAGTTGGTGATACCAAAGTCACGCAGGTGGGCCCGGGCATGGCTGGAGAGGCCGGCCCGAGTATCAAACCCAGCCCCACAGAAGTCACAGCGCATCAAACTGAAGGTGCCAGGATCAAAGTTGGCCACTGCAGAGAGAGGACACAGACTGTCTATGGTGGGGTGGGGGTAGGGGAAGCCACTTTCTAGGCTCAACCCCTTCTGGTTCCCAGGGCTTCTCACCCTCGACCACAGACTGCCTTCCCTTTTGCCATTGGCACTCCTGCCTGCCCCACAGCATTCAGCTACTGCATCCCACCCCCAGACACTCCAGAAGGCTGATCTCTCTCCCAAGTTCCCCCAGGGACCCTCTCCCTCAGAAAGCATTCTCCAATTGTGGATTTGTAAGTAGTTGGGTGAATATTCAGTGCATGACCTTCTTGTGTCTATGTTGGCTCCCCACTGCCCCAGTACTGTAGATTAAATACGTATCGTATAAAAAATGGCAAACAGAGGATGCGATGCCCCCTCCTCTGGGAGCCTTCTCCAAGCGCCACCCCCAGGTGGAGTCAGGGATTTCCTCGCTGGGCTTCCCCAGCCTCCTGGTTCTCCCAGCCCCCATCACTTGATATCATAACTGCCTGGTTTCCTGACTGTCCACCCCACACCCCCCACCTTAGTGCACACATACACATTCTCTCACACATACTCAAACACCACACTAGCATCTTCCCAAGTGGACTCTATGACTGCCAATGTCAGAACCACCCAGGGCACTCCTGTTAGAGAGAGACCTTCAGAATCAGAACCTTGTCACCTGAGAATCTGCATACCTCACAGGCAGTACCAAGTTGTGAAGTCCACCAAAGGTCCCCTTGTTCTTGGCTTGGGCCATGAATTCCAGGAGAGCAAGATCTCCTGTTTTACTTCTGTGTCCCTCGGCCCCTGTGCCCAGAACAGAGGGGACCTCACTCAATAAATATTTGTTGAATGAAGGAATTAAATGGAAATCTCTGCCTGGGGCCAATTCCTCTGCCCAGGCTCCTTCCTCCACTGCAGGCATGGCCAAGACATTGGGGCGTCCCCACACATCCACCAACCTTTGGTGGTGACCTTTGCCGTGGCTCCCAGGTCTCACAGGAAGGAAGGCCCCAATTTCACCCTGAATGGCACTAAGGGAGGATTTAGAGTGAGGGTAGGTGGGTGTGGAACTCAGCTGCCCAGCCTCATGGCGCCCAGGCTGTGGAGGGAGATGGGTGCCAAAGCAAAGCCACTCTACCTTTTTTCTTCTTCTTCTGGAAGGAAAACCTGCGCTCAATGGCCTTCACCTCCTCGGCAGAGATGAAGTGCCGCACATTGTAGCTGACGCCCACGCGGTTCAGGTGGCCACGGACATGGTTGGCCAAGCCGATGCCATTATGGAAACGATCAGGGCAGTAGGGGCACTTCCGCTCCTCATGCTTCAGGGCCATGGCCGGGTCTCCCTCCAGGAGTGTCTCTAGCCCCAGGGGGCCGCCGAGTGGAGCATCCAGGAGCAGGAAATCCAGAGGGTGGGTGCCTTGCAGCCCCAACTCCTCTGGCTGTAGTGTTGGGGGTACCCTGGCTACCGCTGTCATGACTTGTGGCCCCATCTTCGCCACCAGAACAATGGGCACCATCCCTTGGAGCTGTTGCTGTTGTGCCCTCGAGGCCTCGGCTGCCTGCAGGGCATCTCGGAAAGTCCGCTTCAGTTCTAGGGCTGGCTGGGGGATGAGGCTGGGGATGGATGGGGGTGGAAAGACCTCATTTCCTGGAGAAAAATCCATTTCAGAAGTCAGTGCTATATCCTCATCCTCTTCTTCCTCTTCCACCTCCTCCTCCTCTTCGCTCCAAGAGTGGCTACGGTCCCCCAGCCCCTGCAGGTGGACAGTGCTTTTGTTTCTACTGAGCTGTATGGAGTAGGGGGTAGATGCTAGGGGTGAGGGAAAGACCAGCCTTCCAAGAGGCCTCTGGCCTGAGTCGTGCGGGAGTGGCTTTGACAATGAGAAATCCCTCATGCCCAGCTGCTGACAGTCTGGGCCATAGGCCAGGTCGGGGTCATATCCAACAGGGTTCTCTCGCCATGTAGGGGCCAAGAGCGGCTCAGCTTTGCCAAAGTAGTCCACAGTGCTGTCAGGGAAGCGGGTATATGTATCCTGGCTTGTACCTGGCTGGCTGGCTGGGTCCCCCTCAAAAGCCTCACCATCCTCCTCCCAGTGGGAACGGGCATGCAAGAGCCTCACATGCTCCCTGAGCAGGCTCTCACTGGGTGCAGGGAAGCCACAGAAAACACAGGCGCTGAGGCCTGAAGCAGCTCCATACGTTGGATACAGGAGAGTGCTGGCATCTGGGCCTGGGCTTCCAGCCCTGCTGCCACCACCAAAAGGCTCCTTGGCCGGCTGGCCTGATGGTCCACGCACATGCAGCTTAGCATGCTGCACAAAGGCCCTGGAGGAATTGGTGCCAAAAACGCACTTGGGGCACTGGAGCCGTGCCTCACGGCCCTCATCACCTGGAAATTGCTTCAGCTTCTGGATTTCCTCGATGATCTTCTCCCGGGAGGCCTGATGCAGTTGCCGGTGCTGCTCGAGGGTGGCAGGGTCAGCAAAGGCCCAGCCGCACTCTCCACAGGCTAGGGGGGCCAAGTCAGCAGGGGGCTCCTGGCCTGGGGCTCGGCGGTGCTGGCTCATGTGTTCCAGAAGGTGTTCCTTGTGCTTGAAGTAGATACTGCACTCAATGCAGGGGAACACAGTTGGCTCTTCATCTTGGTCCTCATCAGGGCTGGCCACCCCATCAGCCACCTCCAGCAGCTCACACAGGTATGGCCCTGTTCGGACTGGTGGCAGCAGAGGCTGCAGCCGCTCCACAGATGCTTCCGAGTTCACTGTCCAGGTCTGCGTGGCTACTTCAGATGCCGATGTTGGCAGGCCCCACTCAGAGGGCTGGGCCAACCCTTCCAGATCCTCCAGGTCCTCTCTGGTGCCCACCATCTCCATGTCCAATGTCTTGGAGGTATCTTCCATGGGCACGATCACCCTCCTGAAGGAGGCGAGGGGTGGTGGCTGGGGAGGCAGGTCCAGGGGCAGCCTTGAGTCCCGTGGGGACTCCTGCTCATCCATGTCTTGGAGCCAGTCAAACCTGGGGTGACCCCGGGGGGCTTTTTCCAAAAGCTTCAGTTCACTCTGGTGGTGCAAGAACCTTCTAGAGCCCTCGAGCTCAGCATGGGGTTTCATGGTTCTCACAATGACTGAGTCCTCGAATCTCCGCTCAGATGGGATGCCCTCCCCGGCCTCCTGGACCAGGGGATGCTCCCAGGGCCCCCGGCCATCTGGGGGATCAGGGAAAGGGCCCAGGAGATGGGGTGGTGAGGAGCCTGACTGGAAATCCAGGCTGCCTCCATCCCAGCAGCTGCAAGGAAGTGCCAATGGGGACAGGTTAGCCATGGGCCTCAGTTTCCCTTCCTAGGGTAGTGGTGGTAAGGAGTCCTCCCAGGCAGTCTCAGGCTGGCCCCAGATATCCAGCCCAAGAGTGACCTCAGAAAGGCTCATAGTATTGGGGTGAGGGTAGGGAGGAACAAGAAAGTCCAGGCAAACCCTTCCAAAGCTGTTGGGTCAAAAGCCAGGTTCAACTCCCAGAATACACCTGTCCACACAGCCTAGCCCCACTGCATCATAGGGGAGGGTCTGGAAACCATAGGGGGATAGAGTTACTTCTAAGGAGTGTCCCCAAGTCTAGTGGCCCAGTCAACTCTCATCTCTCCCCGAGGAGGACTTAAGGCTCTGACCTGCATACCAGGCTGCTTCTGTGCGGGTCCTCCCCAAAAAGGAGTGACTTAGTTAATTTAATTATACGTCGCCCCTGAATTTGGTGAAAATTAACTTTGTAGCAGAAAGGTTGAAGGATGTACCTGTTCCTTGCATCTCCCCTCTTGGAAAGGCAGAGCAGAAAACCTTGATGGTTCCCACTCAGCCTCTGGTTCCAGTGACCTGACTCTCTCAAGTGGGAGGTAGACGGGAGTCAGGGTTGGGGAGGCAAGGCAACTTCTCTGGGCCTCAGTTTTCTAATCCTAAAAATGGGGATGATACCCAAGAACCAGGGACCTCCTTGTCCTTGTACAATGTCTAAGAAGCCTTATCATGGGTGTCATCAATTAAAACATCATACATGGCAGAGGCTTATTTAAATGTTGCCACCACAGCCTTTAAACAGGGACCCTGACCCCATAAGATATAGGATGAAGATAGACACAATTTGATGTTTAAGAAAACATTTTGCTTCACTGGATATCTGGCTCCCGGTTAGCCAGTGACCAATGCAAGTTCTTATTAGGACTGCTCCTGACCAACTATCCCTTCGTTATTAAAGTCCTGCCTCCATGAAGGGTATCAATCATGCACATGGAACAGATGAGGAAATGGACTGCACAGACAGGTGATGCAGAGACAATGATGTCATCTCTCTGATTTTCATTGGTGACATGCATCACTAACAGAACTATCCTTCCAGGCCTGTGGCAAAGATTCAGTGGGATAAACACATGCTGAGCGCCCAGCTCTTAGCAGTTATTAATTCTGAAAGCTAATGATTAATCATGATACAATTATTATTATCTTTCAGCACCTGCCAGTCTGTTTAATAAAGGGTGGCTGGATATGAGCACTGTGGTTGATTCTTTTTCTTACCCAGTGCTCCTTGGGTTCTTAAGGCAAATTTGTGAGATGCATCTTATGAACTTGATTCTGCAGTTGAGGAAACTGAGGCTCAGAGAGGCCTAGCATCATTCTAAGAGTCAGTTGGCAGAAACAGGACTCCAAGGGTCCAATCTCCAGGCCCTTGCCTTTCTGGCCCTGCTCCTGGCAGGGATAATGAGAGTTGACCGTCTGTGTCACCCCAGACTTCTCCCCCACCCTCAACACATACCCAGGGGCTTGTCTATTGGGAGCCACCTCCTGCCTAGCCTCCTGATTCCCTCCTGACCCCTTCTACTCCCCAGGGACTTCTCTTAGGCCTGGGCACATCCTGCTTGCCCCCCTGCCCTCCCTGAGGTCAGGGCCAGCATGGCACTCACCAGCTGCTGATCCGATGGGTGGCGGAGGTGGCACGGGGGAGGGCTTCGCTGAGGCCAGGATGGGACTGCCCGTCTGCAACAGAGAGGGGAGACCCTGAGGGGCTGGGGTCCCCCTGGCTGGGGCTCCATGCCCCAGCTCTAGGAGCCCTGCAGGGTGCCTCAGAAGGGCCCTGCTGGCTCCCAACCACTCTCCCCAAGAGGCCGTTGGCCTCTGTACTGAGCACTGAAAGGGGTTTCTTTGGAGGAGTCCTCTTCAGTCTTCTGGGGGGTCCCAGGGCCTTGCTACCTTCCGAACCTCCTCTCTTTCCCCCGACCTGGCAGCCAGGGTGATTTTTTAAAGTCACACACTGGTTAAAAATTCACCTGGCTTCTCATTATACTTACAGTAAAAGCCAGATTCCCAACTGCCGCCACAATGCCCTGACTGCAGGGCCCTTCTGTGAAGCTCCAAGGCCACCTAACTCCGCAGCCTCCGGCCTTTACCCTTTCTATGCCATCTGCCTGGAATACACTTTCCTGGCCAGCTACTCAAGTGAGTCCGATTTTTTTTCTCTCAGCATGTTTCATTTTTTTCTAAGCTGTCCCACAAGTTGCTTGGGTCCCTCTCGGGATGGTTGCTTGTGTGGGTCCCCTGCAAGCACATAAGCTCCACTGGAGCATGGACTGTGTCAGCCTTACCCACTACAGTCTCCCAATGCCTGGCACACAGTGCTCAACAAATATGTGCCAGATGATGAGTGATGAGCCTGCCCAGTCTGAGCTATGTAGAGCCCTTGCCTGCCTTCTGGACCCTCTCCCAGTCCTAAATCCTAGAATAGAATTCCCTCCCGGGAATCCCCTGACACAGATAGGGCCAACTCTCCATTATCCGCCTGTGAAGCCAACGCCTGGAGCGACCACAGGAATCCTGGCCTGTGTCTCCTCTGCCTGCCACAGGCAAGCATGCCAATCGGGGAGCGGGCCAATTTCCCGGGCCAAGGTTAACACACTGGGGGAACTTGTGCCCTGGCCAGGGCCCGACAGATGCAATTGCTGGACTAGCCTCAATTTGAGGATGGTCCAGAAAGAGGGCAAGGGCTGGGACTAATTCTTTTTCTAATCCTCCACCATCCAATTGCCCTGGAAATTAAGAGCTGATCTTTGGGAATCAAAGAATAAAAACTGGAGGGGGTACATTAGGTCACTGCCTGAGGGTCTGGCTTCTGACCCTGAGAAAAGGGCTGTGACAGTGACATGGCTTTGAAGGGTAGGGTGGCGTGTACTGAAATTTGCATATTCCAGAGCAGAGTTTCTCAGCCTTGGCACTGTTGACATTTGGAACCAGATCATTCTTGGGGTGGGGGTAATGCAGGAGGTTGAACAGCAGCTTTGGCATCTGCCCACTAGATGCCACTACCTCCCTATGCCATAATCATGACAACCAGAAGTGTCTCCAGACATTATCAAGGTGTCCCCTAGGTTGCCTGACTTCCCCTATTTGAAAACCACTAGTGCAGATGGGCAGGGAGCAGAGCTGTACTTGAAGTTAGGATGGGTGGGGGATGGCAGAGTGTGAGGGCTGGGAAGCTGGGCTTGGACCCCAGGACACAGGCTCAAAAACAAACACTCCAGTCAGAGATGGAAGCTTCTTAGGAGAGGGTGACTGATTTGCAACTAACTAGTCCAAGTACAGCCTAGAGGTATGAGTTGAGGGTCCTAGGTGTCCTGCTTCTAAGATTCTGAGACCCCAAGCTCTTGTGATTCTGGGTGTCCCAGATTTGGTAAGTCTGCTGTTGTCTAAGAATTCCAACAGCCAGGGGGCCACACTGGCCTCTTTGTCTGAGCAGCTCCGGCGAGGCTCCTATTTTTAGTGGCAGCAACTTTGGAGGAAGGAGGCCAAGGAGGGCCCATGTCTGAGAAACATTGGAGATGGGGGATTCGCCCAGAGGCCTCCATACAATGGGGATCCAGAAGTCCCCGTGGGTTGCAGGAGGTGCCTAGGATGCAACTTTCAAGCAGTGACCATGCCAAGGAGCCCTCATAGGCTCCTACCATCTGGGATCCCAGAGAGGGCTTGCAAATGACAGAAGGAGGTATCCATGGACAACTCGAACCTCAGGCCAGGCAGCCTGGCAGAGTGGCCAAGAGCTAGACTTTGGAACCAGACAGATCTGAGTTCAAGTGTCAGTAGTGTGACCAAACGGCTTGCTTTTCCTGCTCCAAGGCTCCATTTTCTCCTCTGTACAATAAGTACAACCACTGAACAAGTCTTGTAGGGATAGCGATGCGTACCAATGAGGTCACGGTAAACGCTCCATCCAGAGAAGTAGTGGTGGAAGGAAAGAAGGGAAGCAGGATTTCCACGGGTTCAGGGCTGTCTCCATGACTTCTTAAGGTGGAAGCTGGAGGCTGAACTCAGAGCCTCAGGCCTGCTGACTCCAGTCTCTGATTTCCTCTCCAGTCTGGGACCTCAAGAGGTCACAAATGATGTGTCATTTGTCCCTGGGTCCCCTGTCCCCAGTACAATGCCAGGCATGCACCAGGCTCTTCACTGATCTGTGTGGAATGGTAAGCCCCCTGAGACTTCTTGTACCTGGGAGCCCCAACCTGAGAGGCATATTGAGTAAAGGCTTCAGGGCAGTTGTGAGGACTCCTGGCCAAAAGCCATAATGGAAGACAGAACAGGTAGTGGATACATCTTGTCCAGGCAGAAAAGTTTGAAGGTGGCCACTCCAGGGAGTCCTTGGGGGGCTCCAAGGGCTGAGTGAGGATGAGGGAGGGCCCAGCCTTGGGGTGGAACAGCAGCCCCAAAGGCTTTTCTTATCTACAGGCATCACAAGACTCCCAGGTCCGGTGCCCATGTCCTAAAGCAGGGGTTGAACAGGCAGAAGAGGGCAGTGGGAAAGACAGAGTGTCTGAAGCCAAGGCCTTCCTCTAACCTCCAGGCCACCAGTCCATCCCCGCCCCATTTCCCCATTTGCTCAAGAAAACTGACACAGAGTGGCCCTGACCTCCCTTGGCAGCCACAGTTCCCTCCTCCCCAGGCTGTAAAACAGGTGCAGGCAGTAATCTGTCTGGTTGATCCCTAGGGGGAATGAGAACACACATATCTACCTAACTTTTCCCTCTCTCCAGACCTGGGGTTTCTGCCAGGTGGAGAGGAAATACCCAATCCCTCAAAACCTACAGAGAATTTCAGGTCTATTTCCTTAGACCTGAACAGGCAGAAGAACAAAGTCAAAATTTCAGCCTTGCCCTGGCCAGCTGTGTGACCTGGGACAAGATCCTGCCATTCTCTGATCCTTGAGGGGCTTTCTAAGGTTCACTGAATACTTGGCTAACCCTCAGCCCAAATGAGTCTCACTTCACTATCACCACGCTTCCTGACACCTGCAGGTGCCACCACCTCTCCAGGCTTTGCATGTGTGGAGATGCCTGCCTGGACACCCCCTAAGCCCTTCATCAGGCTCATCACCCCTCATCCTACTTCTTCCGCTTTCTGAGAGACTACTGGATGCTCCAAGGCTGGGCCAGGTACTTCCCCCACTCATATCCCCAGCAACTGTGTCACAACACCTGCACAGTGTATATCTATCCCTCCTGCTCCAGATGCTGGGGTCCATGGTTGCTGCTGTGCCCAGTACTAGGTCCATGAAGATGCCTCTATAAATACCTGAGCAACATGCGTGGTGCTGACGGGCAGAATCCACAGGATGCAGCACAGGGGAAAGGGATGAGGGCTGTCGAGACATGTTACCGCCTGGCTCTGTGACTTTAGGCAACTTATGTCACCATAGTCTCTTGGTTTTCATGATCCCTAACAGGGGATAATAGTCACCAAGGCCACCCCTGAAGGTTCTTTTAAGAATGATGTGAAATGATCACAGAAAGGACTTGGCATGTTGGAAACCTCTGACAAGGTGCTTGGAAGTTCCTGAAAAACAGCCTCTGGGGACAGGCTAAGGAGATGAAGGGAGAGGTCTAATGTATCAGCCTACTATTCTCCAGCCACACCAGGCTCCTCTCCACCACAGGGCCTTTGCACTTGCTCTTCCCTCCATCTGGCATGCCTTTCCCATCATTTGTTTCATGCTCCACTCAAATGCCACCTTCTCAGAGAGGCTTTCCCAGGTCCCCTCGGCATGATACTGGAACTTTGTTTAATACCTTCACAACCTGTGTCACTACCTGCCCTTATAATATGTGTTTAGTTGCTTGTTGTCCATCTTCCTGTCTAGAATGCCAGTGCCTAGTGCCCATCTGGCCTCTTTTGTTAATAGCTGTTTTCCCAGCACCCAGAACAGAGCCTGGCACATAGTAGGTACTCAGTATTTAATGCATTAATAACAAATCTGGAGATAGGGACAATGTGAGATATCCTTTTGCAGGGCAAACCAAGGCACCAACGGGTGGCAGGCATCCCTGACTCCCCAGTCTTTCCCTAGCCACTAGAGGGCACAAGCTGTTTTGGCCCATGGCTCAGGAACAAGACCTCCCAAGACAGCAAAGGGACCTGAAAAAGACTGATTGGAATGAGGTGCACCTGGGGAACAGGTGTGCTTGGGCAGGTTGCTCAGGGTGCCAAGATGGGCATCTGGGTCCAGCTGGTTCTGGCTCAGAGGCAGGAGCCAGACCAACCTGAGTTTGAGTCCTAGCTCCTTGCCACCTAACTGGGGGGTCTTGGTTTTCACAACTGTAAAATGGGAAACTAAAGAATGCAAAGAGAAAGTTCTGGAATCCCAACTCAGACCCTGCTGGGCTATGTGACCTGGATCTCTCTGAACTTTGGGGACCAGGCTGAATGCTCCCTCAGGGCCACAGGGCCCACCTTCTTACCAGAAATGCCACCTCTGCCATCCAGAATGTCCCGGGGGCCTTCCTTGGTGATAGGCAGGTAACGGGTAGATTGGAAGATGCCACCTTCCCCTTCAGCAGCCTCAGCCCCACCTTCAATGTCTTCCCTCGGAGCCGGGCCAGGCAGTCTCTCTGGGCCTCGAGGACGATCTGGGGTGACCAGGCCACCTGCCAGAGGCCCCTCCATGGGTGCTTTCTGCTTGACTCTTTTCAATGCTGGGTTGGCTCAGCGGGTCATTGTGGGTCTGGAGACAGAAAGAGGAGAGTGCTTAGCAGAGGTAAGAAAAGGACTTCTCAGTTTCTTCTCCGTCAAAACCCTGATCCTTACCCTTGCGGTTCATTCCCTCAGTTTACCTCCCAGTCCAAGTGAGCTAGATAAATGGTGCTGAGGCCCCATCCCTACATATTACATTCCAATGACCCCTACTAGCAGCATGCCTGTCTCCCCATGAATAACTCCTTGATTTACCCAGATCCTTTGCTGCCTCAGGTTACCCCATTTTTACACGTGCATACCCAGCCACCTTGTTTTCATCCATCATGAATCCTATCACTTCTCCCAGATTCCCTCTGTTCATTCACATACAGCTTCACCTTAGCCAGTTGCACCCTGGCTTCTCTGCACGTGCACACCTTATGACCATGCCTGTGTCTTCACATCCCAGCCACTTCCACATTCTGACCCCACACACTTACTTAAGTCCCCCCATCATTACTCTTACTTTTCTCACTTGGGTTGCCCATGCACTTTTCCCACACTCCAACCCTCCCCGGAAAGACCTTAGGGTTCTCCAGCGTTAACCCCTTCACATCCACATACAGCCTCAAGTGACCCTACCATTAACCCTTTAACTTTTCGCCAGCATGATCCCTCATGCATACCCAGCCTGGGTTCCTCCATTCCCCACCCTCCACCAAGAATGCTCTGGTCTTAGGCCAAAAGGGACCCCTGGGGCTTCTGGTCTAGAAACGAGGACCCCAGGGAAAGGGGGGCTGTTCTCTCCACCTATAAATACCTTCAAGGTAACGGCAGAAAGTGAAGGGCAGGAATGAGGCGCCCTCCCCAGGGAGATGGTGGGGAGGCCGGGCCCAAGCAACCGGGGCGGGGCCGGGGCTCCAGGCCTGGTTGCAGGCGCTGACCTGGGGTGGGGTGGGCCTGGGAACTCCCAGGGGGCCCCTCGGTGGACTGGCAGTCTTGGTGGGGGTTCCTTGCCGGGCCTGGAGGAAGCACCAGCAGGTGCCCACCGGGTGGGCACTGGCCGCGGAGAGCAGGCAGACCGCAACTTCGGAGCACTTTGGCAGCTTGGGGAGGGGTCTCCCGCCCAGACTACCCCCAAGGGTCGCAGAGATGGGGGCTGCGCTGCGCTGGTGCACCCCTGGGGGTCCTGGGTCCTGGGGATGCGCGCTTCGCCCGTGCACCCCGGGGCGGGAGACCCCGCGGGGCCGCCGAGGTAGGGGGAGACACCTGCCCCAAGACCCCCTCCCCTCCCCCCACCTGCGCGGCCCCGCCCCCGTCCAGGCCCCGCCCCTGCAGGCCCCGCCCCGCCCCCCGCCCTAGGGGGTCCCGCCTGGCCCGGCCCGGCCCAGGCCTCCCCCTCCCCGCTCCGGCTCCGCCCCGCCCTCGGGCTCCCCAGGCCCGGTCGGGCCTCACCGGGGAGGCGGTGCCCCCGGCCGGGTGCCGGGGCTCGAAGCTCCCCTCCTTGGTGCGGCCCTCCGCACCGCTACCGTTGCTGCCGCTCCTGGTGCCGGTGCCGCGGCCTCCGCAGCCGCCGCCGCCTCCACCGCTCCGGGGACATTGTCCCTTTAAATTGCTCCCCCCGCCGCCCCGCCCCCCCGGCGCGCCGCCGTGACCTCAGCGCGACAGCCCCGCCGCGCCGCCATGATGGGGAGGTCTGGGGTGCCCCCCCCCCCGCGTTGCCCCCGGGGGGGTGGCGGCCAGCGGGCGCGCAGCCATGTTGGGAGTGTCCAAGCAGGTCACCCTTAAAGGGCCCGCGCGACCTGAGTGTCCAGGGAGAGGCTCTATTACCATGACAGCCCCCTTGTCCTCGCCCCCAGTGGCTCCCATCACCCCACTGGTTCTCCCAATGCTAGGTTTGCTAATAGCACAAGCGGAATGGGAAGGGTGCAGAGAAGTTCCTCCATGGGTCATTCATAGGTCATTGAGAACTCCACTCAATCCTTAGTTCCAGTCCCTTGTCCACTTGAGCAGTCTTCCAACCACAAACTCACTCCATCTTTCACCATCGTTCACACTGGACTAAGCATCTCCATGCCCCTAGAACTGCTCTAGGTCCGCATTGCTAAGGCCCCCTACTACGCTCCTCCTCCAGGACTAGCCTATCACAAGCCTGCCATCCATCTACCTTCCCACCCTTTCATCCACAGGCTCAATCAGTCATCGACTCTACCCTTCCAATCAACTAATCACCTATCATCCACCCCTCCAACCACCCTTTTATCTATCCAAACATACGCATCCATCCATAGCCCATCTCACAGCATATCCCATCCTACCTGCCCATCCCTCCACCACCCAGGAAAATATCTATTTATCTGGAAAACCAAGTAAGCACCCAATTATTCCTACCTACACCCTTCCACTCTGTTACCCATTCATTCATCATTTGCATGCTTATCTTCTCCACATGAGGACAGGGGTTCTGCCTGTCTAGTTCATTGTTTCCCCACAAGCCAGCTCAGTTTTAGAAGACCTTAACAAATGCACATACTGTGTGTGTGTGTGTGTGTGTATAAATAATCAATCAATTCAAATATTTATTTCCTACTATGAGCCTGGCCTTTTCTAAGTAGACATCTCCATCCTGGTTACCCATCTACCTAACTACTCATATACAGGTCAAACAGCCAACAAATACTAACCTATTCATCTGCCTAATGTCCCACCCTACCCCTCACCCATGATTTAAAGGCCTATTTATTTATTTATTTATTTTGGTACCAGGGATGAACTCAGGGATACTCAGAGGCCACATCCCCAGCCCTATTTTGTGTTTTCTGTAGAGACAGGGTCTCACTGAGTTGCTTAGCGCCTCGCCATTGCTGAGGCTGGCTTTGAACTCGCGATTCTCCTGTCTCAGCCTCCCTAAGTGCTGGGATCACAGGCATGCGCCACTGCACTTTATTTATTGTACTGCAATAAATAAAAGTCTATTTATTTACTTACCATTCACCCACACAACTTCACATTTCCTTACCCTTCCTTCATCTGTCTCCCAGACTTATGCTGTTCATGCCATGAAGGAGCTGGGTGGGGATTTAGGATCTAGGAAAATTATCTTATCTGGGGAGCCTGAGTATTAGCCAGGGAGGGTGGAGTGGGATAAATGGGTTTGTGGGCCCATGCTTCATTGAGAAGCAGATACTGCCCATATCAGTGTTGAATAACTTTTATTGAACAAATTTAGGGGTCTACCACTATGTAGGGAAATTTCAGATCCATTTTACAGATGAGAAAATGAAGGCTTCTAGAGTGATGGCCTAAGGTCAAATAGCTGGTGAGAATCTGCTTACATATCCCTTTGCATGAGACCTCGAATTAGGAGAGAATTTGGGAGAATTGAATGGGAGCCAGGGTCTGCTCTCTGATTAGCAATTCTTAGGAACAAACAGAACACCGATTTTACTGAAATCAAGATTTTACTGGGCAACCTCATAGTGCCAGAGTGGTTGGTTGGCACCTACAGTGCCACTCCCCACTGTAGGTCACATAGGACTAAGGCAAAAAATCAGATAACCTTCTAAGACAGCTCTCTGCTCCCAGACCACATTGGATGGAATGGGCAGCTCAGGTGGTATCTCCATTGACGCAAGGTGCTTTGAGGAGCAGAGGCTGGCTCCGTGACCCAGGTATCTTTGGAAGAAATTGTAGGCTCTGGACAGAATCCCTCAGTTGGACCTGAGTATGCTCCAAGTCAGTCAGGCGGCGCTCCTGGGGAGGCAGTGAAGGTGGGTTTGTAGCCAGAGGAGGATTGCTCTCCAGCCCTGGCTCCTTCCTAGCCAGATCTGCCCCAGGGCGCCAGCAGGAGTCTTACCATGCTTTTCAGCCTGTGGCCCTCACTACTTGAAAGACCACCCTCTGGATCTGACTCCAAGGTCCTGTAGGGGTCAAGGACAAGGGGGAAAGATCAGAGGCTGAGGAAGTCTCTTCCAGCTCCTCGGGGGACAGGGAGACCCAGAGGGCAGGGCTTGAAGTGAAGGCAGGGTTTGTTTAGGCTGGAGGGCAGAGCCTAAATATGTCTGAAGAGGGGTCTGATCAGAGCCTGGCATGGTTAAGATGCAAGGACAGGTAATCAACTGAAGGCGGAGATCGGCCAGTCCTGAGAGAGGTCATAACTGGGTGGGGGAGCCCCCAGACTAAGTTATCCCTGTCCTGGCCCAACCTGATTAAGAGGGACTGATTGAGGGGTGGGGACCTGGGAAAAGAGGACTTGTTAGGGAACTGACCACGCCGCATGGAGGCGGGGCTGCCAGGGCCTGGACCAGTGGCTTGGGGAAGTGTCTGTTCAAGGAGAGATTTGGGAGCGCCTGAATGAAAGCGGAGTTTGCCGGGAGCGGTGGTGCACGCCTGTAATCCCAGCACTTTGGGAGGCTGAGACAGGAGGATCGCGAGTTCAAAGACAGCCTCAGCAAAGGCGAGGCACTAAGCAACTCAGTGAGACCCTGTCTCTACATAGAACACAAAATAGGGGTGGGGATGTGGCTCAGTGGTCGAGTGCCCCTGAGTTCAATCCCAGGTACCAAAAAAAAAAAAAAAAAAAGGCGGAGTTTGGGCAGATCTCATTGGTGCGGGCCCGGCTGGGGGTGGAGCTAGTGCAGAAGGCGGGGCTCACCTAAGACTAAGCCTGGAGTCTAGGTCTTGCAGCTGACACCGCAGCTGCTCCTGCTGCTCGGTCAAAGCCTGGATGTGGGTACTCAGTGATTCCACGAGGCGGGATAATGCTTTCTGCTCCTCGCGAAGCGCGGCCACCTCGCACTGTAGCTCTGCCAGCTGTGGGGATACAGCAGCTGTTATCTGAAGCGTCATCTCGTCCCTTCCTTTCCCCAGAGATCCTGATCTGCTTCCCCGTGGTTCTTCCGTATGATGTTCTTGTTACACGGAGGGAGAAACTGAAGCTCAGAGAGGGTTAGTCTAGACCTAGAGTCACAAAGTGCAGCGAGCTTGGTATTCGAACTCAGTCTTGCCTGGCTTTCAGTCCTTTCTCCAGTCCGGTTCCTATCCGCTCCCAGACCCGCCCACATGGACCTGGGCCAAACCTCACCTTGCCCACGGGTCGATAGGAGCCCAGAGCCTGGTCTCGGTCCCGCGGCTGGTCCAGATGGCGCTGCCAGGGCACCGATGGCTTCCGAGGCAGTGAGGCAGAGGCACCAGTCCCGGGCCGGCCACGGGGCGCGGGGCCGGTGCGCAGGGAGCCTTTGGGTTGCGGCCGGGGCCCGGCAGATGGGCGGCGGCGGTCCGGGCGCCCGGCGGGGACGCTCTGGGTGCGCTGCACCCGCCGGGGGCGGCGCGGGGCGCACTCCTCATCCGGTCGCGGCCGGGCCCAACTCCCTGCACCGTGAAAGCTGCGCAAGGACTGGCTCTTGGAGATGAGAGGAGTGTGCTTGGGGAGGTCTCGGGGGGCCAAGAAGCCGGGCTTCTCCCCTGGGGAGAAACTGGGGTGCCGTCGAGAAACTCAGACCCTTAACTAGCCCCAGAGATGACCTCCTCCCAGTGTTCAAAAATGACCCCATCCCTGTGACCTTGTCCCCAGGATCATATTTTAACCTATGACCCTAATGAGACCCTATCCTTGATTTCTGACTACCATACCGTCATCTCTATGACCTTTGGTATAACCTTTGCTCTCTTTCTAGCCTGCCCCTGACCTCTGACGCAATGTAACCCTTGATCTGATCCTCCCCATTACCTCTGATTACAATCTGATCCTGGGCTTGACCTCTGCTTACAAGGGCACAATCTTCCGAACCAATGTGACCCCATCTTCTCCCCCAACAAATGTTAAGCTGATCCTGTTGTTCCTGTTCATTGGTAGAACATGATCCCTGACCTATGATCCCAAATATGACCCTGCCCATAATGCCTCATGTCTGCTTACAATATGAATCTGCCCTGACACTTGATGACTGTGTTCTAACATCTGATCTCAACCCAACCTCTGATTTTACCCCAGCTACAACATCTGATTGAAAAGTGACCTTAGATGTCTGATTGCAAAGTTACTCTCTCTCTGACCTGAGGTGACCTCTCTCTGCCCCCTGACATGACTCTATAACCACCTTATACTCAATCTGACTCGGTGACTAGCTGCCCTCTACCTATGTGAGCCTCCATCTCTGACCTCTGTCCATTCTGACACTGTCCCCAACATGGTCCTAACCATGACCCCTGACATGGTCTATTTTCACCTGTGACCCCAGTGTGAGCCCTGCCTCTTCTCCCAACCATCAGAACCCAGACCAGACTTGAGGTTACCTGGAATTGACCTGGGCAGAGGGTGGTGGGAGACGCATTGGCACAGATACAGGTACAGGCCGGCCCTCCTCGATGGCTCTCAGGATGGTGGGCAGTGGTTCCAAGCTGTCACGGGTTGTCTGGTGAGGCATGCAAGGAGGATGCTGAGGGAGCTCTCTGGGGCCAGTCTCCCAGGCTTTTTGCCTCCCCAGCCCGTGCCCAGGGCTCTGTGCTCAGGTCACACCTGGTCAAGCTCAGCAAAGATTGTACAGAGCTGGGCATGCAGGACTGCCAACTGGAGGGCCAGGTCACTACTGCCCTGGTAGCCACTGGGTGCGGCGTCCACATCCACCATGGCCACCTGGTCCAGGAAGTGTTGCATAGCTGGTCCATGATCTTCCAGGAAACGATTCATGAAGCCCATGTAGGCTTCCTTCTCACCAAACCTAAGTCAGAGCCAGGCTGGGTGAGTCAGGTCAGGCACATGCCACCCTTGTGCCCAGCATAGCCTCCCAACCTCCCAGCACCTACGGGGCACGGTTGGCGAGGTTCTGGATCACTTTGGCGATCAGTGTGAGGGTGCGAGCCGGGCCAGGTGCTGGGTGCTCTGGTGCCAGGCCAAAGAGGCTGGGTGCCAGGAGAGCAGGGCACAAGAGCCGTAAGAAGAGGGAGGCACACACCAGTTGGGGGCCCAGTGCTTCGGAGCCACGTGCTTTGCATGCTTCTCTCCAGCTTGAGAACACAGTGCCTAGCTCTGACGGGAACCAGCTGGGGCAGAAGAGGTAATAGTCAGAGGAGGAAGCTATGGGCTTAAAGGTCCTGGATGGTTCAGGTTATAAGATCAGGGGTCATACATCATACATGGCTTGTCTATGATCCCCCAAGAAGCTATTCATGTAGCCATGTAGGCTTCCTTCTCACTGAACCTGGGATCTAGGTGCCAGGATTGGGGATATAATGATACTTGGGGTTATAAATCCCCATGGGGTCAGTACTTTAGTGTAGTTATTATGGCAACCTCTGGAATCAATACTCTTGGATTTGGTATCCAGGATCACATAGAAACAATATTCATGTGCTTGGGATGCAGTTATAACTGGAGATGAGACCGAGGTGTCAGAGTACATGATATGAGGTAGGATGAGATTAGGGTTACAGGGCCACCTAGAGTCAGAAGCCATGGGATTAAGCATGAAAGTTAAGCTAGAGTCAGAAGTAGTCAAGGGACAAGAATCCCAAGTTTCCTGCATTCAGTTTCATAGGATTTGGGATACAGGGTGACTTAAAGTTGGGGAGTCATGGGATTAGGGGTATACATCATCTGGAATCAGAAGTCATAGGACTGAGGTTTTCTGTTAACTAGGGTCAAATGGTATGAAACTGGGGTATGGAATCTCCTCAAAGTTACCTGGGGTCAGGTGTCATGGCATTGGGTATATGGTTGACAGCAAATAAAATTTCAGGACATCCAATTAAACTTGATTTCATATAAATTATGAGTAATATTTTTAGTATTAAGTAAGACCCAAATATTGTGTCAAATTTAACTTAGGGAGGCTGAGACAGGAGAATGGCGAGTTCAAAGCCAGCCTCAGCAATGGTGAGGTGCTAAGCAACTCAGTGAGACCCTGTCTCTACATAAAACACAAAATAGGGCTGGGGATGTGGCTCAGTGGTCGAGTGCCCCTGAGTTCAATCCCCAGTACAAAAAAAAAAATTTAACTTAGTGTCCTGTATCTCATCTGACAGCCCTAACACAAGGGTCAGGGTTCTCACAGTGGTTGAATGGTGAGGATGGGGATGAACTCAGGTGCTGGGTCCTTGATTCTTACTCATAGGAGTGAATGATGGTTTCAAAGACCTCCTCACAACTGCTTCGAAGTCTGGACTGGTGCTGAGGCAGCTCTGATGCTGGGCACTTGCTGGGGTCCACCTCACAGTCCTCAGTGGAGGCACAGAGACGCTGAATGACCTGCCCTAAAGCCAGGAAGAGTCAGATAGGGTGTAGGGTCACTATGACCCAAACCCACTGCACCCAGCCTTTAACTCTATCTCCAACTTACTCCAGAGGCATCTAACATCTTGGGGAGTTCCCAATTCCCCCCAGGATCCTAGCACCCCAAAAGAACCACCAGACTTCAGGTTACCCAGGGTCCCCTACATGTCCTCTGGAGTCTCTTAGCCCACCCAACAAGCCTCTGACACCAGCCACTCCCTTCCGCAGCTCACCCAGGGTCTTCTGGAGGTAATCCTGGGCCACTAGCTTCATGTACTCATCAATGGCCTTGGTGGCTAACGTGTTTTCTCGGAATAGCAGTGCCTCACGGCCTCCACAGCGTGCCAGCTCCGCAGTGCCCAGGTCCGTTACCAACGCCTGAGTAAGGCAGGGGTCAGTCACATTGTGCAGACTGAGCCCAGGTAATGTTGGCCCTAGACCCGTTCTTCACACCTGCAACACACGTCTTGCTCCTCCTTGTTGACAGGCCCAACCCTCACTGCTGGGGCTCAAAGCTGAGACCAAAACCTCTGCTCTTCAGGACAAAAACAAGCCGTTTAATACAGAGGCTCTACTCAGACTCCGCCTCTCACTGCTGAAGTTCAAGTCCTGCCCCTCACAGGTGATGCTCAGGCCCCCGCCCGGGATTCCCCTTCCCTTACTGGTACTGCTCAGGTTTTGTCTCCGCACTCTACTCCCGAGTGCTCTACCTGTCCCTTGGTTGCCCGGGTCCGCGCGGTCTTCACGCCTCACCTGCGCCCGGCCGGTGGCTTGCAGCACGCGCACCATGGCGGCTGCCAGCTCCTCCTTAGCCTGCGCAGACAGCGCGGGCTCGAGCGCTCCGCACAGGCGCGCGTAGTGGAAGGTGAGAAACTCCGCCAGCTCCTTGTAGCGCTCCGACGGCAGCACCCGTAGGCGTCGTGCCCGGATCCGCGCCCGCAGGGCTGCACCAGCTGGCTGTCCCAGCAAGGGGAACCAGCGCTCCAGGCCCGCGGCGGGCGCCCGGGGAGCGCTCAGCTCCTCCAGAGTCAGCGCCACACGGCCCAGGTCTGCTCCCGCCGAGCCTCCCCCGCGAAGCCGCAGCGACAGGCGACGGGCCGGTGGCAGCGCCTCGAAGTGGAAGCGCTCGGCCCAGAAGAGCTGGCCTGGGCCAGCCCGCGGTGCAGTGCGCGCCAGCAGCGAGCCATCTAGCCACAACTCGGCACGTACGCCCGGTGGCCCCGCCGCTCGGGGCAGCCCCTTTGCCTCGTGCACCCACACGCTCAGCCACGTCTCTTCCCGCTCCACGTTGTCCTGCGGGAGGGACAGAGTGTTTCAGAGGCCTCAGCGCTCCAAGTTGGACAAGGGAAACGCGCGGGGCGTCCTCCTTACTGCCCCAGGGAGATTGGTGGCCCCAAGGAAGAAAGCTTGAGGCCTCGGGGGTCCAAAGGTAACTACATAGGTGGTTTCTACCTTTGGGGGGCGGTTCCCGCAGAGGTCGGGGCTCCATGATATAGAGGAGTAGCTGCGAAGTGAGGACTTGGAAACTATTTGGTAGGTAGGGCTTTGGATGCTGATCGTGCCAGGATGCATAGGAGGGGCTGGTCTGATAATGCTGGTGGCTGGTGCCATAACAGATGGAAGGGGAGTCTTGGTGTGGGCGAGGCCAGCGTGTTTCAGGGGAGAGAGTTTGGATGGCGCAGGGTTTGGGTAGAGTGGAAGGGACAGGCCTCGGCCCGTGGGCGTGGTCTTCCTGTCGAACTTTTCCCAGGGAATGACTGAATGACCTGGCTGGGCTGGAAGTGGCGACGAAGGTCCTCGATCCAGCGGTCTCTCTCAGCGCCGGAGCGACAAGAAAAGCAGCGGCTACCGCCCACCCACGTTACCTGTTAGGGCAGGGGATCCAACGGTGTGGTTGAAGCCAAAGGTGGTGCCAAAAGGTCGGGAGTGGGACCCAGGTGGAGGATTGCTTGCATTTACCTGGAAGCAGTGGGGCTCTCCCAGGAGGCTGGGGTGCAGTGGCCAGACCCGCACGTCCCGCTCAGCACCCAGGTCCAGCTCAGAGAGTGTGGCCAGTGATTCCCTAGAGCCCAGAGCACTGGGGGCTCTGGGGCGAAGACCGGGGAGCGTGTGTCATTCCTCCCTCCCCTCCACACCCACCAGAGCCTGAAGGGTAGAGGAAGGCCAGGGACTTGAACTTAAATTGGATCCTGTCCCTACCCTGTCTCATTGTGGCCTGCATGACCTGAGAAGGTCCAATCCCTGTCACTTTTGACCTTATCTCTCTCCGCTTAATGGCTCTTTCTGAGCTCCCATCACCCCAGTTTGCCTTGTTTTTCCCCTTTCTACCTCTTAGCCTTTGCACTTGCTGTTCCCTATGCTTTTCCCAACCTTTGGCCTAACTTTCAACCATCCTTCACATGGCAGTTAAAGTGCTCCTCCCCTGACCCTCACAGACCAGGAGCTTGACTTAACTTCCTTCTAGAGCTCACCCTCACCCTTCAACCAAGGGCTGGCTCTGCACCAGGATATTTATGGTCCCAGCATCAAGTGACCTGGGGCAGAACACAGAGGAGGGGACAGGTGGTGTATAGGCAAGGTGGGACTGATAGGTACTGGGGGGTGCATATTGAACCCCAGGCCCTCTGCCCACTCCAGCCCCTCAGAGATCCTTACCCATCCCTGGAGGTATTGGCTCCCAGCTCCAACCTGGCCTTTTTCTTCTCTTTCAGCCTCTTGAGCAACCCCTGGGGAGAGGCGGACATCAGCTGGGAAGAACCCTGTGTTTCTTTCTCAGCTCTTCCCTCCCAGGATGTCCTAGAGGATCTGCTGGTCTTAGGGGACCCAGACCAAACTCAGGCTGTATTACCAGCAATAATAAAGACACTCGGCAGCTCACATCTCTAAAGTATCCATCATCAGCTTTTCTGCATTCTCTATTGATTCCTTGTAAACAGACCCAAGAGGAAAAATTCTCATTATCTCTATCTGATGGATAGGGGACACAGAGATCCAGAGAGGATCAGCAACCTACACCAGATCAGACAGTAAAAGTGCCCCTTCAGCTCCGGGCGTTTGGTAGTCCTTGCTCACCCCTGCCAGCACTCCCCTCTTCCCTCTGGCTGCCTCACCCGAACATTGTGGACCTGGTTGGAGCCAGCAGTCTCTGGCTCTGCCTTTCCAGAAGTCCGATCTATGGGTGGTCAGAGGTGGGAGTTAGGGATTGGAATCACTTTGAGAGGCTCCCAAATGCCCCAGACTTCCCCACTTCTCAAGAGACTTACCCGCATCCTTGAGGTTCCCCATGGCCACTTGCATGCTGCTTTCTGAACTAGCACTTCCCATCCGGGGCCTTCGAGGACCCTGTTTTCCCACAGGAGATAGGCAAAGGGAGGGGCAGATGCCTTTCCATTTTTGTCCCCTTCCCTTTCCCTCCTTCCCTCCCTTCATCCATGTGCCCCCTCTCACTTCCTCCTCGCTCCCAAGCAGCACCAGCCTTCCATCGAGCAGGGTGAAGCCTCCAATATCCCAGACAGGCACATCAGGGGTGGGGGCCTCGGGGATCTGTGGGACATGTGGCTCCAGCTCTGGCTCTGGAAAGAGAAGGAGATGCTAAAGGACTTTAGAGTCCTTTCTTCTCTTTCTAGTCAGCCTCTCCATGCACCAAGGCTCATCAGGGGTCCCCTCTTAGGTGCACTCTCTGACAATCATTCCAGGCATGCCTATACAACTCTCTGGACCTTGTCCCCACCAAACATACAACCCAACTGCTTGCCCAGGGTCACATAGTTTGTGAGTGGCTGAGCCAGGAAACAAACACAACATTCTTTTCTTAACCAAGGTAGTGGGTAAGTTTAAGAAGCTAAAAGACAGGGGCTGGGGTTGTAGCTTAGTGGTAAAGTGCTGGCCTAGCACATGTGAGGCACTGGGTTTGATCCTCAGCACCACATAAAAATAAATAAATAAAATAAAAAGTTCTTTTAAAAAATGGCTAAAGTACAGGACAGGATCCTTGAGTCCTTACATAAATAACTAGTCTAAGGTGGAAAGTATTCAAAGTTTGATAAAGACACAGAGAAAGCTCAGGGTAGGAGGAGGTCCCTTTCTTAGGGAAGTAGAGGTGGTAGTCAGTGGGTCAGGGAAGGCCTCCCAGAGAGAGTGAGCTTGTGGTAGGTCTTGAACAAAAGGTTAGATTTTGGCAAGCAGAGATGGGAGAAAAGGTGGCAGGAACATCTTGAACAAAGGCTGATCATGAGCATAGCCTAGAGAAATAGAGGGAAGGGCTCAGAGGCAGGAGGTGAAAGCCCAGGAAAAAATGGGAGCCAGGTCTTGGGTGCCTGTTGGAAGAACCAGGGTTTTATTCTAGGGGTATTAGAGACCCATGGGAGGTGTTTGAGCAGATCTGCTTGTTGGAGAGAGCTCTCTCTGGATCCTATACAGTGTGCAAGCCCTGACATTCTGGAGGGAGTGGAGGAGATGCCTCTGCAAACTGGAAATATGAATAGAGAGATTTAAATAAGCTTCCAGGAAACAGAAGAGTTCAATCAACCCTGTCAAGTGACTGCCTGCTCCCTTGCTTTACCACTAGGGGCAACAAATGATAACTCCTACTTGTTAATGGATCACTTACAATATACTGGGCTGGGCTAGCGCCATATTCCTGAGCTCTAATCATCTTTATATCCATTGCCTTCTAGATCCCTATGCATGACACTTGGCACCATCTGTCATTTTTTTTGTTGGCTATTTTTTTTTACTGTCTGTTGCCCCACCACCACCACCACCACCACCCTGTGAACTCCACAGGGCAGGGAATGTCATCTGCCTGGTTCACTTGTGCATTTTAGTGCCTCAGCCGGGGACTGGCACACAATACTCAACAAACCCCGGCCCAAATGAATAAATGGAGGGATGAATAGGAATGAATGAAACATTGTGATTCAAGGTAGATATCATTATTTTCCCACTTAACTAATGGGGAAGCTGAGGCTCAAGGAGACATAGAGAATAAGACACAAGGCTGGAGATCGGGAGGCAGCAGAGGTGGGTATCCAGACAGAAGAGACTGATCCTGTACCATTGGATACAGGAGAGACCTGTTGGGGCCGAGAGCCATTTGGCATCTGGACAGTACTACTGTGCCTCTGTTTCCTCTCCTTTCCTCAGTCTGAACCCCCTGACCATAGATCCCTGGCAACTCCCCATCACTCCTCTTTAGGTGAAAAGAAGGAAGAGAGCTGCTGGGCCCCAGGCACTTCCTGCTGGGTTTCTGCACTCCCCACAACTTCCTGCGTCTAGAGGGTTGATGCTCTGGTAGCAGACAAAACCCAAGCATCCGGCCACCCAGCCCTGCTCAAGTTCAGGGTGGGGGGAAGCCCGTACCTGGGGCTTCTGGCTCCAGCTCTGGCTCCAGGTCTGGCTCCTGCGGTGGATTCTTTTGTCTTCCCCAGAGGCTCCTGGATAGCTTGAGGCGACTGGTCCGTGACTCCTTGGGGGGTGCAGAGAGGACCCGACGGAACAGCAAGCGCTGGGCTGGCTGGCTGCTAACCATGGGCTCCTGGTGGCTCAGTGCCCTCCCCCAACCAACAAAGCGGCCCCAGCGGAACCCTCCAGTCCCCTTCTCCCCTCCACCTCCTATGTGCCAGCGGTAGGATGTTGGCAAAGGTGGGGCATCAGGCTGGGTTTGGGAGTTCTGTCTCGGTGATGATGAGTCCATGGTGGACGCTCTCCTAAAGGACTAGAGGGAGACAGTTCTTCTCAGTGTCTGCCCACATACTTTCCTCATCTTACTGTTCCTCCATTCTCGGCTCTGCCTCTAGATAACCCACTTGGGGGCCACACGTACTCTCCCCCTTACCTTGATTTCCTGGCCAGCCCCAGAATCAGCAGCTTTCTGCACCCTGCCTGGCTTCCTCCCACTGAACCCAGTTCCACGTGACCCAGTCTGTCCCACCCCACACCACAGCCAGGCTGGGAGGGAAGAGAAGGGGCAGGATGCAGGGGCGGGGATGGAGGGTAGGTGGCAGAGGGGAGGCAGCAGAGTACACTTCTGGCAAGAAGGTCCCAGAATCCCTCACTGACCAGGAGGCAGCACATACTTCTCTCCCTGAATCTCAGTTGACTCCTCTGCAAAATGGGCACATGCTGAATAAGTGTTGGCAAGGATACGGAGCACTGAGAGTTCTTATCTGCTGCTAGCCAGTGTAGATTAATTCATTCATATTGAAAAACTGTTTGGCATGATCTCCTTACAGAAAGGAAAAAAGCTTTTTTTTTTTGTTTTGGGGTTTTTTTGGCAGTGCTGGGGATTGAACCCTAAGCCTCCTGCATGCTTGGCAAGCAATCCATCACTGAGCTACACCTCTAGCTCCTCCTCCTTTAAAATTTTTAATTTGAAACAGAGTTTTGCTAAGTTGCCCATGCTGGTTCCAAACTTTTCCATCTTCCTGCCTCAGCCTCCAGAGTAACTGTGATTACAGGTATGCACCACCGTGCCCAGATTTTTTTTTCTTCTTAAAAGGAAGTGAAATTCACATAACACACATTTAACATGCTCTATTTTTTTAGCTCAGTGCTGGTTACTTAGGTGTGTTCTGTTGTGAAAATTCATGAAGTTACATGATTTGGTGTACTGTCCTGTATCTTCTGCCTCAATAAATGTTTACTTGAGAAGGGGTGCGGGGAAAATGCTGTTCTGACAAATAAGTGAGTCAGCATCACTGTGGCCCAGAAACTGGACAGGGGTGGGTTTGAGTGCCAGCTGGCCCCTCTCTCGCTATGTGACCTCAGACAAGTCACTTCCTCTGTCTGAGCCTCGGTTTCCTTATTTGTACAAGATGATAATATCAGTTTCAAAAGATTCATGATGTGAGCCTTCATTTATTTGACAAATGTTTCCTGAGTGCCTGCTATGTGCTAGTCGCTGAAGAAGCCACTGGGAACTAAATAAACTTGATTTCTACCCTCCTGGAGCTCACAGTATATTGAGGGACACAGATAATGAATGCAAACATGGTGGACTGGAGGGAAATAGACATAGTGGAATACAGATTGGGCAGAAGTGACACTCTTTGAGCTGGAAAAATCCAGGAGGACTTCTCTGATCTTTGTGATATCGTTGCAACCTGAAGCATGAAAAGAAACTAGAAGATCATACCAAGGAGAAGGAACAGTTTGTGTAAAGGCAAAGATAACAAGAATCCATGGAGTGGCAGAGTGGGTATTGTAGTACATGCCTATAAGCTCAGTAACTCTGGAGGCTGAGGCACGAGGGTCTCAAAATCGAGACCAGTGTGAGCAATTTAGCAAGATCCTGTCTCAAAACAAAATCAAAAGAGCTGGGAATGGAGCTCAGTGGTAATGCGTGTGTGAGGTCCTGGGTTCAATGTCCAGCACTGAAGAAAAAGAAAACAAGAATCCGTGGAGTGGGAGGGACAGGACTGACTCCCTAGGCATGTGGTTCTGGGCAGTCACAAAGGACCTCACACCCAGAAAGGTCCTTTGCTTAGTTTAACACTTTGCTGTCATTGTCTTGAAATTTTTACTTTGAACAAGAGATCATATATTTTATTTCACATGGGGCCTTGCAAACTCTGTAGCCCATTTTGAGCAGGAGTGTCTTTGTTTTTCCCTCTTTAAAAATATTTCTAATCAATTAATTTTAATTTTGAGGTGCTGGGGATTATCACTGAGCTACATTAATTTTTTTTTTGTTTGAGACAAGGTCTTGCTAAATTGCTGAGGCTGACCTCAAACTTGTGATCCTCCTGCCTCAGTTTCCTGAGTCACAAGGATTATAGTTATGCACCACAATACTTGGCAATTATTATTATTATTTTCTGGGGGATACTGAAGATTGAACTCAGGAGCACTTGACCACTGAGCCACATCCCCAACCCTATTTTGTATTTTATTTAGGGATAGGGTCTCACTGAGTTGCTTAGTGTCCCACTTTTGCTGAGGCTGGCTTTGAACTTGTGATCCTCTTATCTCAGCCTCCCAAGCCACCGGGATACAGTGTGCACTACTGCACCCGGCCCCTGGCAATGATTTTTATTTTAAAATTTTATTGATTTATTTTGTGGTACTGGGAATTAAACCCAGGGCCTCATGCATGCTAAGCAAGTGCTGTATCACTGAGCTATACTCCTGGTCCTATCTTTATTTTTTTTTAATTTTTTTGGTACTGGAGATTGAACTCAGGGGCACTAGACCACTGAGCCACATCCCCAGCCCTATTTTGTGTTTTATGTAGAGACAGGGCCTCACTGAGTTGCTTAGCACCTCGCCGTTGCTGAGGCTGGCTTTGAACTCACGATCCTCCTGTCTCAGCCTCCCTAAGTGCTGGGATTACAGACTTGTGCCACCGCACCCGGCTCTGGTCCTATCTTTATTTTTAATTGATAAATTGTAATTGTTTCTATTTGTAGAGTACAATGTGATGTTATGATATATAGATGCCATGTAGAGTGATTAAATCAAGGTAAGGGGGCTTCAGTGAGAGCCAAAGACCTTTCTTCTGGAGCTGGATGTATTCATGCAGGTGCACATACACCTCAGGTATGTCCACCTCAGATATGTCATTCAGACAACACTTACGCCACTCACTGTACATGTGGTCGAGACTGTGTTCTACCACATCATCTTGGCCTTTATTGTTCCATTGCACACCAGCCCTACTCCCAGCTCCCAGTACCCTGCATTTCTGTGTGTGTGTGTGGTGCTGGGGATTGAACCCAGGGCCTTGTGCATGCTAGGCAAGCACTCTGCCAACTGAGCTGTATCCCTAACCCCTACTCTGCTGGAGAATTTTCTCTAGCTGAGTCTACTGAGTCTACTCTACCCATGTGATAAGCAGTCCCAAAGTGCCATCCAATTAACACTTCCCCAAGTGTAGTTCTTTGCCAGTGACCCTCATCTCTTGGGTAGGATAACTCTGAGATATACGTCCTCTGATGTCCCCCGGTGGGTTTAAACCTTGGTTATTCACAGTGGAAACTTGCTAGAAAACACATCTTTTCCTGGTTACTTTTCTTTCCTCGCTTTGCTTTCTCATTCCGCAACTGATATGTCCTGAGATAACCTCCCAATCAACCACTTGTATTGGATTTCTTTCTTTCTCTTTTTTGTAGTGCTGGGATCAAATCCAGGGCCACTTGCATGCTAGGCAAGCGCTGTACTGCTGAACTGTATTCCCAGCCCCTTGTACCAGCATTCTTGTCTTAGGGTCTGCTTCTGGGCAAAGTCAAAGCAGAACAATGCATGCAAACACAGACAATGTGTGAACAAAAACTTTCTTTCCATGGTGTCTTTATTGGAGATCTGTGGCTGCTGGCAGGATCATTAGAGGTGGCTCCCTCCTGGATCTCTGAGAGACCCTCTTGGTAGTTCTTAGTTTTTCAGTCTAGAAGAGACAAGAGAGTATGATTCTTTGGGATGTTTGTAGCTGGGTCTGCTCTCCCCCTGAGACCTTGGACAGGGGAGAGGATTGGGGTTCAAAGTGAGAGAGTGAACACAAAACTGATTGCATCCGGGCACGATGGCACATGCCTGTAACCCCAGTGGCTCTGGAGGCTGAGACAGGAGGATTGTGAGTTCAAAGCCAGCCTCAGCAATGGCAAGGCGGTAAGCAACTCAGTGAGACCCTGTCTCTAAATAAAATACAAAATAGAGCTGGGGATATGGCTCAGTGGTCAAGTGCCCCTGAGTTCAATCTCTGGTACCCCCCCCTCAGAAAAAACTGATTGCAGGCCAGGATGGAAAGATCAACAGCTTAATGAAATGGAGTGGCAGTTATACAGGTAGCATGATTGTCCAGATATGATTTTTTTGTGGTCCTGAGGATTGAACCCAAGGCCTTGAGCATGTTAGGCAAACACTCTACAACTATGCTACACCCCCGGTCCTTTTCATTTTTATTTTGAGACAATCTTGCTAAGTTGCTGAAGTTGGCCTTGAACCTTGGATCTTCCTGCCTTGGTCTCCCCAGTAACTGGTATTGCAGATGTGCATCACCACACCTGGCTTGTGATTGTTTTAGGGATTGAGGTCAGGGACTGGGATGAGGTCTTTAGGCAGAGATTGTGCTGGCTGGGCCTACATTGCTCCAAGTTGTCACCAGTCTTCAGAGGCTGAACAAACATCCTCAGGGCTGATATTACATGGGCAACTCACAACTGGAGACTGGACAGGCAAAGGAATTTTGGGTGGTGTTACAGTTTAGATGTGATGTCCCCAAAAGGTCATGTGGGAGACAATGCAAGAAAGTTTGGAGGAAAAATGATTGGGTTATAGTCTTAGCCTAATCAGTGAATTAATCTCTGATGGGATTAACTGAAGTGGTAGGGTATGGCTGCGGGAGATGGGATTGGGGTGTGGCTTTGGGTATTTATTGTATCTGGTGAATGGAGTCCCTCTGTTTTCTGATCATGGTGATGTGAGCTGCTTCCCTCTACCACCTTCTCCCACCATGATGTTCCGCCTCACCTCGAGCCCTGAGGAATGGAGCCAGCCTTCTATGGACTAAGACTCTGAAACCGTGAGCCCTCAAATAAACTTTTCCTTTTCCTTCTCTATAGTTGTTCTGGTGAGATTCTTTAGTCACAGTAGCAAAAAAAGCTGACTAAAATAGGTGGAGAGCCACAGGCTAGGTTAGTGTCTGTGGACAGAAGACCTTTGGTTAGGGAGGAGGCAGGGGCAAGAACAAAGTTGGGTATGCTGGGATGAACTTAGGGCGCTCAACCACTGAGCCACATCCCCAGCCCTATTTTGTGTTTTATGTAGAGACAGGGTCTCACTGAGTTGCTTAGCACCTCGTTTTTGCTGAGACTGGCTTTGAACTCGTGATCCTCCTACCTCAGCCTCCCAAAGTGCTGGGATTACAGGTATAGGCCACCGCGCCCGGCTTGCTGGGATGAGTTTGTGCAGGCAGATGGGTTATGACTTGGATATAAGTCAGGAAGGCCAAGCTGGGGTTGAGAGGGCAGAGGGATGCTGGCAGGGGTCAGGGCCCAGGCAGTGGTGGGAAGGCAAAGATATTGGGGCCTGAGCAAAGGACAAACTGGCTGGCTCAGGATTTGGGCTGAGGTGGTGCAGGCAGAAATTCCAGGACAGGGGACATTGCCAGCAGGGACTGAAGCCTGGGCTTTGGTTGACAGAATATAAGGGCTGGTTCAGGCTGTACAGGCATAGGATTGACAGGCAGGGGTCAGGGGCCACTGAGCTGTGCACACTTAAGGGCGGACTTCTGTGGGAGTGCAGACTGACCTCAGTGAAGTGCGGCCAGGTGCGCAGCAGAGCAAAGAGCGCGTTGCCGGGGCAGTCAGTGTCCACGAGCTGGCGGTGGCCTAGCAGCTTGTAGTCTGGTCGCAGGAGGCCAGCGCGCAACGCGCAACTCGGGAGCACTTCGCGCACCGTGCGCAGCGCGGCCTCGGTGGGCAGTGTCGCGGTGTAGTTACCCACGAAGGCCACGCCGAAACCACGGGAGTTGTGGCCCAGCGTGTGCGCGCCCACCCAGTGCCAGCCGCGGCCCTCGTACACGTAGCCGTCCGAGCCCACCACAAAACTTCAGAGGGGAATGGGAAGAAGGCACCCCCGTAGCGTGAGTGAAGCTCTGCCCCTCATCGGGACCCTCCCCTAGATGCTGCCCCAGGGCAGGGGCTCTCTGACTGCAAGACCCGCCCAGACACACTGCTCCTACCCTACCCCGCTCAGTACCACTCCCACACCACGTGCCGCCCCAGAAGCCGACTTGCCTCTCTGGATCCACTTTTCAGCACTGGCCACGCTTCTCCACTCTCTTCCCCTGTCTCAGGTCCAGCTTTTGACCAATTCACAGCTTTTTTCTGTCTTAGGTCTTTACTGCCCCACCCCGGACCCAGACACTACCACAGGGTGCGTCCTTCCCTCAGGCTCCGCTTCCTGTCCTAGTTCTTTCCCCTCACCCAGGCGTCCCACTGTTTAGCTATTTCTGACTCCTGTTAAAGGCCCTTGCTTAGTCTAGACCACGCCCCGATTCTGGCTTGGCCCCACCCACCACAAACTCCTCCTCCACCTTGTCAGGCTCCGCCCACTCACTCTATCCGGGATCCGCAGCTCCGCCCCTGGTCTGGAGGGGAGGAGGGGTCTGGGGAAGGGTCATCTCACCTGTAGCCAATATCCGCCCAGCCTCGCGTGTCCTGATGGAAACGCTGCATGGAGCGCATGTTGGCGGAGCATTGGGTGAAGGTGGTGCAGGGAGGAGCTGGCACATATGTGTGATGCACATATAAGAACCCGAGCGGCAGCTTCAATGGCGTCGGGAGGCCCCGGTATGGTGCCGCTTCCCAGCGACAGCGGGGATGGATGGCTGGGCATCCTGTGGGCAAAGGAGTCCAGGGTGGTGTCAGCAAGCGTTTCCTGCCTGCCACGTGCACCCCCATTAAAGTGCACATATGGACCATCACTCCAGGATCCTCCCAGATTTAGTAAGAGTGCATGCAGCCTCACCCTACAAAGGCTTTCACTGGGATCGTCTTTACATTTAACAGCATCTCAGTCTTGTAGGGATATCCACTGTTCCCATCACCGTCAGTATAAAGCTCAAGAATTTTAGCTCAGACTTCGAGGCCCAATGCTTTCTCGAGATGACCTTGTCCTGAGCCCTACGGAGGTGCCACACTGAGGGGGAAAGAAATCTCAACCCATTTACTGAGCTCCTACAGTGTGCTACTTTTTTTTTCTTTTTGGCACCAGGGTTTGAATCCAAGGTTCATCCAAGATGAGCCACATCTCCAGACCCCCCTTTTTTATGTTTTATTTTGAGACAAGTTCTGGCTAAGTTGCTCAGGGCCTCCCTAAGTTGCTGAGGCTGGCTTTGAACTCACAATCCTCTTGCCTCAGTCTCTCAAGATGCTGGAATAAGAGGGGCGCACCACCACACCCAGCGTGTGTTACTTCTTAACCAACCAGCAAATCCAAGAGGTTGCAATGGTTTACCAGACTTTATTGAAGAATATAGGTTCAGGGCTGGGATTGTGGCTCAGTGGTGGAGCGCTTGCCTCGCAGGTGGGGGGCACTGGGTTCCATCCTCAGCACCACATATAAAAAAATGAATAAATAAAGGTCAATCAACAACTAAAAAAAATTAAAAAAAAAAGAATATAGGTTCAGAGGAGTGAAGCGTCTCACCTAAAGATACACAGGAGAAACTGGCTGAAATTCCAGTGAACCTCTGTGCGTTTGCTGAGCCCACTCCCTAGAATGCCCTTGCTTCAGTTTGGATCTGGAATGTCTCCAGAGGCCCATGTATTAAGATCTTTGTCATCAGCTTGGTGCTATTTAGAGGTGGGGCCCAGTGGGAGGAAGTTAAGTCATTGGGGGCATGCTCTCTAAAGGGATAAGAGAGGAGAGCAGCTTCTTGGGTCACTTGACCTTTCTACTATGATGTACTGCTTTGCTACAGACCAGAAGCAGTGGGTTAACCAACCATGCACTGGAACCTCCAAAACTGTGAGCCAAAATAAACCATTCTTCTTTTCAGTTTCTTTATCTCAAGTTTTTTTTCCCCCCCAGTAACAGAAAGCCATCATAGTCCTCTTCCTGTTTAAGAAAATCAGATGAACTCCTATTCAACTTTCCAGGCCCAACTTTAGCATTTCCTCACCTGTCCTGGCCCCCCACCTTTATCATTCCTCTTATCATTGCCTCTGGACTCCTTTGGCCCTGGATCCCCCTGACCATGGAGCTGGGAGTGTCTGTATCTGTGAGAAGGACGGTCAAGAGGGTAGGGGAACTTCTCACCCAAGAAGGCCTCAGTGAACTCCTTGGCAGCATAGGTGGCCACCTGGGCCAGCTGTTCTTGGCTCATGTTTTGCAGCTGTATGTGTTCTGGCTTCAGTCTCTGTAGCAGGACAAGGGTCCCCCACACCTGCTGGGCCAAGGTGGAGGCTGAAGTCAGCTCAGCCCCATTCTGCCGTCGGAAGTTGCTGCGGAAGCCTGGGTCTCCAGCCACCCCAGCTCCATAATATTGGCTCAGCAAGTGACTGAGGGGTGGCCGAGGCCCAGGGATGCGGCTCAGGTAGTCTCCAAGGAGGGCCCCATCCAGTGCACCATTGAGGAAGGCCATGGTGAGCATCGATGTCTTGGGGTCCAGCAGTGTGAAGGTCTGGGGAGCAGACAGCTGGTCCCAACAGCCCTCTATCCCCAGGCCTGGATGGCTCTGGGTCTGGGAACCCTGGAGAAAAGTCAGGCCTAGTTCTGCTGCAAAGGTGACTGCCAGGAGGCTGTCCACAGTGGTGGGGGACTTGGCTTTGTCATTTGGTAAGGTGGCTTCAGTATCTGAAGAGGCAGCTCCAGCATCTGCAGAGGTTCCATCTGGAAAAGGATCCCTGAGTTCTGGAGTAGTGGTTCCAACATCTCGAAAGGCGGCTGCAGCATCCCAAGGGGCGGCTGGGCTATCCAAGGGCAGGTTGACAACCCTGCGCCCCTGCAGCCCAGCTTCCAGCCCTGCCAGCAGAGGTTTCACAGCCACTGTGGAGCCATCGGGTACCAGCACCACCCCATGTTCCTGCCCTCCTCGTATATGGTGTTGGGCCACCTCCTTAGTCAGGTCTTGAAGCTCCGGACTCAGTGGGTGGGCATCTAGTTCAGCAGCTTTGTGACTTGGTGCCCCAAGCAGAAAGTGGTGAAGGGGATTGGAGACGCCAGAGTCCTGGGCTGATAGCAGCCACGCAGAGGCCGTTAGACTGACTTCTGTCACTGGCGCCTTCTGCTCCAGCTCAGCCAGGACCTGGATGACAGAATCCATGACCAGGGGCAAGGAGGCTGCAGGAGGAGAGAGTGCATCAGCCCAGCCACCCAACCTCACCTGTCCCTGAGGGTCCCCTGCTGTTTCACATCTTCCCAATGCTCATAGTGCTCCATCTGATAACAGTATGCTCCCAGCCTTGTCCCTATGTAGAGGAGGAAACCAAGGCACTCAGCCTGTTGCCCAGTGGTTGAGGGGCTTGGATTCTGAGCACGATTGAGCTATGGAGCGATTATAAGCAAGAGAGAGATACAGCTGGGCTGGCATCCTAAGATTGTTCCTTTGGCTTCCATGTGCAGATGGATTCTTAGGGTGCGGGAATAGAGAAAGGGAGACAGTACAGAGGTGACTGATGAAGGTGGTTGATGGCAGGGTGGTGGCAGCGTGACCTATGGGACCCAGGAGAGTCCCCAGATACCTAGAGGGAAAGATGGACAGTTACTGGTGACAGATTGGAGTCAGGGAATTTTTTGAGGGAAAGATGTCTTCCAAGATGCCCAAGGGGAGGAACGGGTGGATTTGTGCCTTTAAAAATATTTTTTTAATTGTACATGGACAGAATACCTTTATTTATTTATTTTTTTTATGTGATGCTGAGGATCGAACACACATGTGCTACACGAGCACTCTACCACCGAGCCCCAGCCCCAGCCTGATTCGTGCCTTTTTTTGATGGGTAAACCTGGAACCTAGAAGTTCTAGGTGACCTGACCCAGAGCTGGATTGGGGGTGGGTGGTTGGGTAATCGACAGTGTTTATTAAACATTTACCAGAACCACGCTAGGTGACTTATATAATTTACTTAATCTTCATAAGGCTACAAGGTAGGTCTTATTAGCTCCCTTTTACAGGTAAGGTACCTGAAGCATAGAGAGGTTAAGTTAACTGCCTAAGGTCACACAACTAGGAAGTGGCAGAGGCAGGATTTGAACCCATCAAGTTCACCCTGTACCCAGGGCCTTATGCATGGTAGGAAAGCACTGAGCTATACCTCAGCTCCAAACCCAAAAAGTTTTAATCCCCACACTTTGCTGTCTAGAATCCTGGATTTTGTCCAGATAGTCCATTCTGTAATTCCTCTGTAACTTTGTACTAAGTTTGATGCCTTGGGGACCAGCAACATGACCCCAAATCCTAGTTCTATGATTCTCTCCTTCAGGAAATTTTTCCTAGATTTTGCTTCCCAGGTCTCAGGCTTTTCTCCCCATCCCTGTCTTTTTTTTTTTTTTTTTTGGTACCAGGGATGGAACTCAGGGGCACTCAACCACTGAGCCACATCCTCAGCCCTATTTTGTCTTTTATTTAGAGTCAGAGTCCCACTGAGTTGCTTAGTGCCTTGCCGTTGCTGTGGCTGGCTTTGAACTCATGATTATCCTGTCTCAGCCTCCCTAAGTGCTGGGATTACAGGCATGCGCCACTGCGTCTGGCTCACCCATCCCTGTCTTGATGTATGGGTTGGGAATATTTAAATCGCCAGATTGGAGGGTCCCTGAGATCCAGAGCTTCCTGGGCTCTTTGGCTTTACCCCATACAGGAGCAGATATGGAAAGGGCCACCATACACTTCTACAGAGCTGAGAGTCCTGGCCCCAGGGCTGTCCTTCTGACTTACCCATTCCTGGCTTAGACCATAGCAGAAAGGCAAGCAGGATCCAGAGGACACCCTGGGCTATCATCATGGGGCTCCAGCTTCCAGGGGACATACTCGATTGACCTCAGGAAAGAAACTGGCCGTGCTGGAAGGAGATAGGCATGGAAAAATGCAGCACAACCTTTGGCCCCTGTCAAAGTCCAGTGGTGAATGATACAGCTGCCCCTTGCAGAGCTGTGGGCGGGAGACAGTGGGGACATGGGAGCTGAGTGCCCTGGATCAAAGTCATCTGGGCCTCAAGGGCTTTTCCCTTCTATCCTGTCCTGTCCCTCCCAGGCTGATATTAAGGGCTAGTGAGCCAGGCCCATTCCAAGAGGGGACTGAAGAGCAGGTAGTTCTGACTCCTGCAAATTCTGCCCAATGTTGAGAGAGGTCAGTAGAGGCCAATCCAGCAAGCCCTGCCCGCTTCTAGCAGTGACAGCTCTATAGCTGCTGCTGGCCACCAAAGGGGACTCTCAGTTGCCTGCTGAAACAGGCTGTGCTGGGAGAGTGGATTTTTCTGTTAGTCAGATTTTTGTCACTGTGACAAAATACTGAGATAATCAGCTAATGAGGAAGAAAGGTTTATTCTGGATCTCTGCTTTGGAGGGTTTAGTCCATGGTCAGATGGACCCACTGCTTTCAGGACCTGTGCCCATTATGGCAGGCACACCATAATGAACACCTGGCAAGAGAGTTGCCCACCCTGTGGCAGATGGGAAGCAACAAGAGAAACGGTGCCAGGGACCCAGTATTCCATAGAGTATGCTCTATGAGTTGATTTTCTCTCACTAGGTTCCCCCTCTTAGAGGTCACCATTTTCCAACAGAGCCACAACCTGGGAACCAAGCCTGCAACACATGGGTCTTTGGGGGACACTTTAGATACAAACTAGAATGAGCGCAGAGAAGCCCAGACTGGCCTTGCCGCCTGTTCCTGTGCTACCCACAGTCTGGGCCCAGGAGAAAGATGGATGCAGGAACTGAGAATTACTTTATCTGAGGCTTGCTGCAAGCTTCTGGGGACCACGGTGATGTCAACCCTCACCCAATACAGCCCCTGATCCCAAGACACTTGATGTAACTGAAAGCAAAGGATTGGGCCTCAGCAGGGGGCCCTGGTTTTGTCCCAGGAGTTAGCTATGGGCTTACCTGGATTGACAGTGCAGAGTCCTTCTTCCCTGGGTACTCATGGCTGTGTCCTATCAAATGGGCTCATCTCCCATTTATTCTGCCATTAGATAGGGCGGGCTTGATGAGGTTGAGCTGCTGTGTATGTAATTAAATTGCTTCCCTGAGGGCCTCCCACCCCAAAACCTGCCCTCGGAGTTTCTAGGAATCCCACCAGGCAGGGGATTAAGCATGAAGCAGGCCCTGGGTGGGCCTGGAAAAGCCCAGGCTGACCCAGGCCTGGAATTCCCCTGGGAGTCACCCCTGGGATCTGCAGCTATCAGTTATCCTTTTTCTGGGGACCCAGCATCACTCAGCACAAAGCTGAGCAGATAATGGGGAGGCTAAGGGACTGAGCAAATGGGGTCCATTCCCCAGGAAGTCAGAAGCAATATCCAAGCCTGAGGTTTCAAGGATGGTACAACCAAGTGAAGATGTGGGCTGTGTATTACCCTGAGGCAGGTACTAGGGTAAAACATCTTCCTTGGGTGCAGTTGAAAATCTCAGCCATCAATCTCAGTCAGCTGCACTTCTTTGTGTGCAGTTGAAAATCTCAGTCATTAATTTTTTAAAATTTTGGTACTGGGGATTGAACTCAGGGGCGCTCAACCACTAAGCCACATCCCCAGCCCTACTTTGTGTTTTATGTAGAGACAGGGTCTCACTGAGTTGCTTAGCACCTCACCGTTGCTGAGGCTGGCTTTGAACTCGCGATCCTCCTGCTTCCGCCTCCCAAAGTGCAGGGATTACAGGTGTGTGCCACTGTGCCCGGCAATATAAATTAATTTTTAAGACTACTTTTTCCATTACTAAGGACTGAACCCAGGGTGCTTTACCACTGAGTTACATCCCAAATCCTTTTTATTTTTTATTTTGAGAGAGGGTCCCTCATATTGCCCAGGCTGGCCCATCCACCTGCCTCAGCCTCCCAAGTAGCTGAGTCTACAGGCCTGTGCCTCTGTGCTCAGCAAGACTATTTTTCAAAGAGCAATTTTAAGTTCAAAGCACAACCTCCCCCACTGTCAACACCTCTTACCAGAGTGGGACATCTGCTACAGTTGATGACATACATTGACACTTGCTATCACCCAAAATCCATAGTTCACATCAGGGTTTTATTCTTGGTGCTGTGTATTCTATGAGGTTGAACAAATACATACTGACACGTATCCACCATCATGCGTCATACGGAGTGTTTCATTGACCTAAAAATCCCCAATACTCCATTTATTCATTTTTCCCTCCCCCTAAGTCCTGGTAGCCACTAATCTTTTTCTTTTCCCCATAGTTTTGCCTTTCAGCCTTTCCAGTGGTTAAGCGCCTCTGGATTCAATCCCTGGTACTAAAACAAAGAAATAAACAAACAACCCCCCCCCAAAAAAAACAACCCTAGCCTAGTTTTGCCTTTTCCAGAACGTCACACAGTTGGAATCATTCATCACGTAGCCTTTGCAGACTGGCTTCTTTAAATTAGTCATATGCATTTAAGGTTCCTTATTGTCTTTCCACATCTCTCTCTGCAGCTCACTTTATTTTCTTTCTTCTTTCTTTTTTTAAAGTACTGAATAATATCCCATCATCCGGATTACCACTGTTTGTCTGTTCACTTACTGAAGGGCTTTTTGGTTGCTTTCAAGCACTGGCAACTATGAATGAAGTTGCTATTAATACTGGTGTGCACAAAGTATAACAAAAGTGTACTTAGGTTTTCAATTCCTCTGAGTGACAAGGAGTGATATATAAGAGTATGTTTAGTTGTGCAGGAAACTGCCAAGCTGTCTTCCAAAGAAACTTCCAAGCTGCCTCATTTTGTGGCAATGGATGGGAGTTCCTGTTGATCTACATCCTCACCAGCATTCGGTGTTCTGGATTTTGGTCATTCTAATAGGTATGAATATTGTCTCATTTTTAAATTTTGTATTTCCCAGATGACATGATGTGGAGCATTTTTTCATATGCTTATTTGCCATCCATATATATTTTTTTCTTTTAGGGAGGGGACTGCCCAGGTCTTCAGCTTATTTTTAAATCAGGTTGTTTGTGTTTTTTTTTTTTTTTATTGTTGAGGTTCAAGAGCTCTTGGTTTACTTTTAGATTCCAGTCCTTTATCGGATTTGTCTTTTGCCAATAATTTCTTCTGGTCCGTGACTTTTCTTCTCATTTTCTTGAGATAAATAAGTTGTTGTTGTTGTTTTTTGGCACTGAGGATTGAACCCAGGGGCACTCGACCACTGAGCCACATCCCCAGCCCTATTTTGTGTTTTATTAGAGACAGTCTCATGGAGTTGCTTAGTGCCTCGCCATCTGAGGCTGGCTTTGAACTCGTGATCCTCCTGTCTCAGCCTCCCAAAGTGCTGGGATTACAGGCGTGCACCACCGTGCCTGGCTGATATATAAGCTTTGAATACAATATCTTTAAAGATCAAAGTGAATGCAAAGATTCAATGATAAATAAAATGTTCAGATTTTAAATAAGACAGGATCAGTTGCAGCCCTGTACCTAAACATATTGGAACCAGAGACAAAAGGAAAAATCAGGAATTCTGATCTCAACTTTTAGGTCACTTGTCTGGCCCTGTGGCCACCAGGCTAGGGCACCCAGGAGGCGGAGTGGGTGGTTCTTACACGAGCTTTCCACTTGGTGTCCACCATGTTTGGGAACAACCTTGGCTGAGCATCAAGAACTCTGAGTTTGCTCCTCTGTCTCCCCACTGACTGGGGTTGCGGGGGGCCCTGATGGTTTTATCTAACCACCCATTTATCCCCATTCTACCCAATAGGGAAGCTCAGAAAGGTTATGGAAGTTGCCTAAGGTCACACAGTCAGAACCCAGGGATGGGAAGGTCCCCAATCCTGACTCTTGTTTTCATTATTCCCTGATTCTTCCAAAGTGCCAGCCCAGGGTTGGTCACAGCCAGAGTAATTATGACCCTTCATGAAAGGGAGATGTCTGCAGATTGGCCTCAGAGAAAATTCAGAAATTCACAGGCCAGCCAGACACAAAGCCTTAATTTCCTTTAAAAACGTGAACCGTGGGTATGCTATAGTGGTAGAACCCTTGCCTGTATGCACAAGGTCCTGGGTTCCATTCTCAGGACTGAAAAAAGAGAATTGGAGAGGCTACAAGGACTAGGTTTGAGCCAAGGACATGTCACAGGCAGTAGCCATTTCTCTTAGGGTCTATCTGGGATTTGTGACCTTCTAGAGGAGAATCTGCTTCAGGAAGACTCCATTACTGATTGCCTTTGGGCTCCCTCGCCTGCCTGTCTTTGATCCAGGCCTGTGCTTTCAAGCCTTTGAATCTCAAAGAGTCTTCCACAGAGTAGGAAATGCTGAGTCTTTTGGAGGTACCCAGAATGACCCAACACAGACTCAGGACCAAGTGGGTGTCAGGGAGGGTTTGCTGAGTAAAATCTGATTGAGGAAGATTGTGAGGTCAGTTTGGGGCTGGGCTCTGAAACACAGACACAGGTATGCACATTCAGGCACCCACACACAAGGCACCTGTGTAGGACTAGACTTGAGTGGCAGCAGAAAGATTGGGGCTGCCATGATGAGTCACCCTCTACCCCAAGTTTCCCTTCCATCTCTGAGGTCCACTTCTAGGAGAGATCAAGGCCCCTCAGGCTGCAGGCAAATCAGGGATCTCTTGAGAGAAGCCACTGGCTAGGGAATGGGACCACCTCTGATGGAGATGGTATTAGTGGCACAGATGGGCAGAACTCTGGGCCCTCCAAGGAGTCTGGGACCATCTTAACCCTTCTTAAATGCACAGTTCACCAGTGTTAAGTATGTTCATATTGTTGTGAAGTTCACCTTTAGACTTTTTTTTTTTCAGTACTGTGCTAGGGCCTCATGCATGCAGACAAGCACTTTACCACTGAGCTCCATCCCCGGTCTTTTAATTTTTTTTTTTATATTGAGATAGGGTCTACTAAGTTGCCCTAGCTGGCCTTGAACTTGCAATTCTCCTGCCTAGGGGCATGTACCACTGCTCTGGGTTTAAACTCTTCCCCCTTTCTTTCCTTCCTTCCTTCCTTCCTTCCTTCCTTCCTTCCTTCCTTCCTTTCTGTGCTGGAGATTAGATCCAGAGCCTTGCACATACTTGGCAATTGTTGTACCACTGAGCTACAACTCCTGTCTCATTCCTTCACCTTGCAAAACTGAAACTCTACCCATGAATTTTTTTTTACTTAACAAGAAATCATGAGTATTTCCATTATGTCAAATACTCCATGATATTATTCTCTACCATCATATTATTGTTGCTATTTTTCAGTGAGAGGGATGGAACCCAGGACCTTGTGCATGCCAGGCAATTGTGCTGCACCCCCAGCCCTCCCTCCTTATTTTTAATGGGTATGTAACAGAACACAATGGTTCACTCTTTGGTGAGCACAGGGCTGATAAGCACAACCAGGAGATAAAACAGTGAAGAAAAATTTATCACTTGCAGTAAGTAAGGAGTGTACAGGGAATAATTCCCAAAGTGGTGTCTCCAGGAGCAAACAAACAAGGATTTTTTATTGGGGAAACTCATACATACTCACATTCATGCAGGAAAAACTCATTATTGCATGTGCACTGCAGGCACATTCTTGAGCTTGCTCAGTTCATTGTCACACTTCCAAAAACCGCAGGTAAGAATGCCATTGGGAGCAGAATTTAGTATTATCATGAGCAAAATTTACTCCAGGTTACCTAAAAGGGGTGGGGCAGGATGCCCCAGGATGCTAGGTTTGTGCTATCTCCTTGTAAGTTTATCTGGCAGCCCCCATCTGAATTTGTTTCAGGAAGTTTAGAGGCAGGTTTACAGTCATTTATAGTGGGCAGCACTTTTTCCTGCAAGCTTAGGTGATTGTCTCTGAAAGCATCTGCCTCATGGCTAATGGGTTTATAAAACTCACAATTTAGAGTGTACATCTGGGGGCTGGGACTGTAGCTCAGCGGTAAAGCTCTTGCCTCGCATGCGTGAGGCCCTGGGTTCGATCCTCAGCACCACATACAAACCAATAAAATAAAGACATTGTGTCCATCTACAACTAAAAAAAAAAAATTAAAAAAAAATGTTCTAAAGTGTACATCTGGTGGTTTAATGTTCACAGTGTAGTACAACAATCTCATGTGATGATGTTCCCAAACACTGTCACTACTCCAAAATAAAACCTCATCCCCATTTATCCCCTTTGACAGTCACTCTCCAGGGTTAATCTCTGAGCCCCAGCCCAGTCCTTTTATTATTATTATTATCATCTTTCTTTTGAGAAAGGACCTCAGTAAGTTGCTGAGGCTGACCTTGAACTTGCAATTCTCCTGCCTCAGCCTCCCCAGTTACTGGGATTACAGACATGTGCCACTGCACCTGGCAGCATCATGTTTTTGAGGTTCTTCCATATTGTAGCATGAATCACTGCTTTATTCTTTTTTATGGCTGCATAATATTCCATTGTGTGGAAGGACTGTGATTTGTTTATATAATTGGAGTTTAGTTGATTGGAACACATCATTCCCATTTATTTACATATTGTCTCTGGTTATTTTCATGCTATAATAGCCAGAACTGTGTTACAAAGCTAAAAATATTTACTATCTGGCCTTTTAATAAAAAATGTGCTAGAGGAGGATCTGAAGTTCAAGGCCAACCTGAGCAACATAGCATGACCAACTCATCTCAAAAAATAAAAAAAGGAAAAAGAAAAGCTTGTTGAGGTTTGGGCTCAGAGATAGAGAACATGCTTAGCATGTGAAAGGCCCTGGTTCCCATCCCAGGAACAACAAGGAGTTTGTTGACCCCTGAGGAACCAGCCCAATATGGATTCAAATCCTTGCTCTGCAGCTCAGTAGCTCCATCATTTCATCTCTAGGCCTCACTTTGTTCATCTCTAAAGTGGGAGAAGAGTACCAACCTCACAAGATGGTGTGAAGGTAAAATGAGGTCACGGGCATGCAATGCTAGGGATGGTGCTCTGCAGGTGGGAAGCAGTTGCTGAGTAGGGAGTTGGGAACTGTGGTAGCCCAAGTTCCTGCTGTCCCTACCTACCTCAGCCTCCCCAGCAGAGACTCAGTTCAGCCCATGAAATAATCCGTTTAATCATTAGAAGGTCCACACTCCCACATCCTAGATGGTCACAGATTATTTCTGTATCTGGGGCACCTGTCCAAATGCAGAACTTCCCTGCTGGCCCACTGCGCTCCGGCAGCCAGCAGAGCCTTAGGGCTGGGCTTGGAGCCAGTCTGGAACTGCAGCCAAATCACAAAAGGCACAGTTGACCAGCCTAAGAATTGGTTGAACTCAATTTGCCGAAGGGAAAAAGCAAGTCGTGGTTCAAGCTGTTGACCTCACTGCCTCCGGGCAGGCAGAAGTTGACATCGGTTTTATTTTCTGCAAGAGCAGAGGTGAGATTTAATCTCTCAGGTACCTGCCCTGGAACTGGGGAGGAGGGAGTTTTGTAATTGAGGACACAAGATATTGCACAGATAGTCTGAGCTCAGTCCTCAGTGGTGTGGAGGGGCATGAATCAGGGGTGGGTGGGGCCACTGCGGGCATCCCCTGGGGGGGACATTTACCATGTACCACAGGCTTCTAGTTACCGCCAGCATCCTCAAGAGAATGACACAGGGCAAAGTGTTTTAAACATTTTTTTTTCTTTGTGATGCTGGGCATGGAACCCAGGCTCTTGACCATGCCTTGAGCCTCTGGTGGTCCCTCAGGCCTCCAGCCACCTGTGGGCAGGGCTGGCCAGGCCAGGTGAGACAAAGCCTGGTTTTCTGTTGGGTTCTTCTGAGAACAGGGAGCCCTGCCTGGCTTTTTCTCCTGGACACAATCTGAAAATAATCTCAAATGTACAAAAAAGTCACAAGAACACTACAAGGAATAGCCCAATACAACACCTTCAGCTTTCCCACTGGCTGCTGTGAAGTCATCCCCTGCCCCGGACCCTCACACATTCCCTCTGTACACCCCCAGCCCTAAACATTTTTTTTTTTCGAAACAAGGTCTGACTATTTTGCCCAGGCTGGTTTCCAACTCCTGGGCTCAAGTGATCTACCTACCCAGCCTCCCCAGTAGCTGGAACTGCAGGTGTATGCCACAGCACTAGGCTCCAAACATTTTTTTTTTTGAATATAAAATCTTGAACATATTCAAAAGTAAAGAGCTGGGTGCAGTGGTGCATGCCTGTAATCCCAACAAATCAGGAGGCTGAGACAGGAGGATCTCAAGTTCAAGGCCAGCCTCAGCAATTAAGGGAGGCCCTAAACAACTTAGCAAGACTCTGTCTCAAAATAAAATAAAAATAAAAAGAGTTGGGGGTGTAGCTCAGTGGTAAAGCACCTCTGGGTTTAATCCCTAGTACAAAAAAAGTAGAGAAAATTGTAAAATGAGTCTCTCTATACATCCATCACTGCAGTTCACCTCAGATGTCCTCTTGTGATCCATCTTATTTCTTCTAAACCGCCATCTATTGTGGGTAGTATTTTTGTGTGTGTGTGATATTATCTGCTCTTGACAATCATGGCCAAGATCTAGTAATTCATTAGAAGCTACAACATAGTGCTATCTAAATGATATTATTCTTACTTCCTTTATTCTCTGGAAGACTTCTCTAAAGGGAAACAGTGCCCGGTGCACAGTTTGCTTTCCCTGTGGTACAGTTCATATGGGACAGGCAAGATACATGCTTGATTCTTTCCCTTTGCTAGTTTTTTCCCCCTTTCCTTTGGGGCTCTATCACTGAGCTATATTCTCAGACTCCTTTGCTAGTTTTCAAGATAATAACTAGGTTCCTTAAAAATCCTCTAAAGGTAAAAGAGATTCCACTCTCCCCATATATTTATGAAACCGTATATTTGAACTATTGAAATGTACATTGCTGTTCTTCTCATTACTGATAATTAGATTGTCTCCTTTCTCTGGACAATGGAAGTCTTTTAGAATTGGCTTCTGACTGAGACAGGAGAATCGCGAGTTCAAAGCCAGCCTCAGCAATGGCGAGGCGCTAAGCAACTCAGTGAGACCCTGTCTCTACATAAAACACAAAATAGGGCTGGGGATGTGGCTCAGTGGTCGAGTACCCCTGAGTTCAATCCTCAGTACCAAAAAAAAAAAAAAAAAAAAGAATTGGCTTCTGAGCTCTTCTGACATGATTTGGAGTTTTAGGGAGCTGTGTCTCTTCTTCTCCTTCTTCTCCTTCTTCCGTCCCTCCCTCTTGCCAGGGATGGAACGCAGGGTCTCTTGCATGCTAAGCAAGCACTCTACCATGAAGCTACACCTCCAGCCCCCAATCCAACTTTTTAGAACACACTATACATCATGAGCTGATGCTGACACTTACAATTCATATTCAGGTTTGTATGACTTTTATTGAACTGGATAAATCTTATTTCTGTGTTTTCATTTTTCCACACTGAAAATCTATATGCACAATGACGTCAACATAATCAGTAATTTGCTTTATTCCACAACATGCACACACCCATCTCAGAACACACAGCATCTTAAACAATATGAGTATTGAAAGCAGTTTATGATTTTTTTTCTGATTCTTTTTGACACGTGGGTATACCCCACTGGAGATGTGTCATCAAAATACTGTGGTTGTAAAGTCACCTCCAATAGTTACTTTTTATGTGGTCATGCCAACAACCTGAACCATTTGACTTTGAGGGAATATTTTTTTTTGCTTTTTGAGTGCAGAAAGTTTTAAATTTTTCTTTTTCAGGAATGGGGATGGAACCCAGGACCTTGTATATGCTAAGCATGCACTCTACCACCTAGAGGCACCCCTAGTCCCCTTAAAATAGCAACAACAATAAAAATAACATGTCACAATAACATCTTGTATTATAATTGTGCAACTAGAAACTGTGCAGTTAGAGGCTGAGGATGTAGCTCAGTGGAAGAGGTCTTGCCTGATAGCCTGGCAAGTGAAAGGCCCTGTGTTCCATCCCCAGCACCACAAAACCAAAACAACCCCCCCGCAAAGAAGAAGAAACTGTGCAATTAGAAAACAGCTCAAATAACAGGATTGGTGCTGCTCTAATAATAATTATTTATTTGCCTTTTTTTTTTTTTGGTATTAGAAATTGAACCCAGGATCACCCAGGATCATTTTCCCACTGAGTTACACCACCAGTCTTTTTTTTCTTTTTCTTTTCTTTCTTTTTTCTTTGGTACTAGGGATTGAATTCAGGGGCACTCAAACCTACTGAGCTACATCCCCAGAACTTTTTTTTTTTTTGCATTTTTATTTAGAGACAGGGTCTCACCTGAGTTGCTTAGTGCCTCACTAAATTGCTGAGGCTGGCTTTGAACTTGCGATCCTCCTGCCTCAGCCTCCTGAGCTGCTGGAATGACAGGTGGGCACCCCTGCACCTGGCCCCAGTTCTTTTTATGTTTTATTTAGAGACAAGGACTTACTTGCTAAGTTACTGAGGCTGGCCTCAAACTTGTGATCCTCTTGCTTCAGCCTTCCCAGCAGCTGGGATTACAGGCATGCGTCACCACGGCCAGTTATTTACATGCCATCATTGCAAAATTTCTCTCACTTTCACACCCGCCACCCATCATATTTAAAAATATCACTGAAATAGCTCTGTTGCAAGTGTGACTTAGAGGTACTGAAACATTTACATAAGGTAATACTGCATTGTTTTTTTGGTGTTGTGGTAAAACACACCTGACGTAAGATCTACCATTTTAAACCTTTTTTTTTTTTTTTTTTGGTACTGGGGATTGAACTCAGGGGCACTTGACCACTGAGCCACATCCCCAGCCCTATTTTGTGTTACTTAGCGCCTCGCCATTGCTGAGGCTGGCTTTGAACTCGCGATCCTCCTGTCTCAGCCTCCCAAAGTGCTGGGATTACAGGCGTGCGCCACCGTGCCCGGCCATCTTAAACCTTTTTAAGTGTGTAGCACAGAAGCATTGAGCACATTCACATCGTCATACACCCATCACCACCATCCATTTCCAGAGCTGTTTCCATCCTGCAAAACTGAAACTCGGTCCCTGCTGAACACTCACTCTCCCACCTGCTTCTTTGGCACCTGGCTCCCACTGTTCTACTCAATGCATGTGATGACTCTAGGCACCTCATATAACTGGAATCAAACAGGCTTTGTTCTTCTGTGATGAGCTTATTTTGCACAGAAAAATACCTTCAAGGTTCATCCACACTGTGGCATATGTCAGAATCTTTCCTTTTTTCATGGCAAAATTGTATTCCATGGTGTGTGTGTGAGATATTGTTTATCCGTTGATGGGCATTTGGGCTGCTTCCACACTTTGGTTATTATGAGTGATACTCTTGTGAACATAAGTGTATAAATACGTTTTGAGCTCTTTCTTCAAGTCTTTTGGGTTCATACCCAGAAACGGAATCGCTGGATTGTCCTCAGTTTATTTTATGGCTGTATAGTACTTCATGGTATGGATGTGGTATAGTTTATCCAACTCCCTCCTGCTGATGGTCATGTGGACTATTTACAGTATTTCTTTCTTTGTTTTGGCAATGCTGGGAATTGAACCCAGGGCCTTGAGCACATGCTCTACCCCTGAGCTATGTTCCCCAGCCCTTCCAGCCTTTTGATACTTTTATTGTTATAAAAGTCTTGTCCATAAGTCTTTTCTTATTTTTGTAAGTTAATCACTGGGAACTATTTCTTTATGTGGATAAGGGTATGTGTAATTTTACCACATATTACCAACCTCCCCTTCCTGAGGATTCTAAAACTTTGCATTGTAACTAGTAAAGTATGTGAGCATAATCTCATTTGATCTGGTGGACTCCTATACATTCTTCAAAACCCAACTGCAATATCCTACTTTCTAGGAAACCTTCCTTTTCTTTCTGGCTTCCTCCTCTTGGCCTTCCTAGTTCCAGGCTCCTTTCTCTAGTTCAGCCCTAAGAGGTCGAGAGCCTCTATGTCTAACCTGATAGTATTCACACTGATAGCTCTTTGAGATCCAGTCCCAGTGCTGAGTCCTGGGGCATTCGGCACAGGAGTGGCATGGAGCAGTGAAAACTCCAGAAGGTTTTCTGCTTAAATAAAGGGACAGTCCCTCAGCGTTAGGCCTCCCTGCTGGGCTTTCCTGGGTCAAGGAAAAATTATCAGGTCAGGCTGGCCGATATCCTGAGTTCTGCTCTCTGCCCTCTCTCTGAGTCACTTATACCCAAGGGTGGCGACTTTACTGTGGGTGTTTGTCACCTGTGTGGTTTCTTGGCCAGAGGAGCAAAACCTGCCTAAACTCAGGGAGACCTCAGATCCAATCCACACTTCCCAGCTCCCTGGGTGGAGCACCCCCTTTCTCTGTGCTTCAACTTTTCCTTCTCTGAAATAGGAATAATAATGTGTCTGTCTCCTGGCTGTGGCAGAGGAATTGGTGACACACAAGCATGTCAATTCACTTTCCACCATTTACTTGATTCTTTATTTATTAAAGTGAAATCCATAGGACATAAAAGTTGTCATTTTAAAGCAAACAATCCAGTGGCATTTAGGACATTCACGGTGTTGTGCAATCGTCACATCTAGTTCCAAAACATTTTCATCACCCCAAACGGAAGCTCTGTACCCATTAAGCAATCACTCCTTGCTCCCCCCTCCCACCAGCCCCTGGCAACCACTTATCTGTATCTATCTCTGTGGATTTGCTTCCTTCTGGACGTTTCATATAAATGGAGCCATACATTATGTGGCCTATTGTGTCTGGTGGCTGTCACTCAACGTTACATTTCCAAGGTTCAATCATGTTACGGCAGTTACCAGTGCATTAGTCCTTTTCATGGCTGAATAACATTCAACTATCTGGGTATATGGCATTTGTATATCCATTCCTCATTTGAGACCATCTGGACCATTCCCACTTCAGTACATCATGTGTAGTACTGCTACGAACCTTTGTGTACATGAACTTGTTTGAGTACGTGCTTTCCATTCTTTTGGATATATACCTAGGAGTGTTTTTGCTGGATCTTTTTGAGGAACTATAAAACCCCGCCGCTTATTTTTACACACTTGATCTCCGATGCCTCCCAAAGCCAGTGAGAAAAGAATTCTAGGTGGAAACTATTTCACATCCCCATTTTGTAGACAAGGATGCTGAGGCTAGGAGAGGTGGCCCCATGCCAGCCTGAGGCTAATGATGCTCAGAGGAGCTCCTGTTTGCTCCACCACTGGACCACTGGATGCCAGTCAAGTGCTAAGAAGGTTCTTAGGATTGGCCACCCAATGGCCTAATGGTCCCTGGAATTCAACAGCTCTAGTTTCAATTTCTAACTTGGATAAGTTACTTCCTTATTCTGAGCTCTGTATTTCTGCCTGTAAATGATTAGAGTCTAACTCCCTACCTCACAGCGGTTTGTTTTTGGTACCAGGGATTGAACTCAGGGGCACTTGACCACTGAGCCACATCCTCAGCCCTATTTTGTATTTTATTTAGAGACAGGGTCTCACTGAGTTGCTTAGTGCCTGACTTTTGCTAAGACTGGCTTTGAACTCGCTATCCTCCTGCCTCACCCTCCCCAGGTGCTGGGATTACAGGCATGTGTCACTGCTCCCGGCCTCACAATTTTTTTGTGGAGGCTGAGTTTGATAATATGGGCCGAGGATGGAGCCTATATTAAGCATTTGTTTTACAAATGTATCAAGCAAACAAAAAATGGTCAGCTGAGACTCAGAAGGGTGAAATAATTTGCTAAAAGTCACAGAGCAACTGGATCCAGCCTGCAAGAATTTTTGAGAAGTTTTCAGAACTTCTTAACCCTCTGGGAGCCAGTGCAGGGAGATTGCAAAGCCAGATCCTCTTGGGAGGGAGTTTGCTGCTGCATTGTTTTGCTCTCTGGGGAGCTGACCTTTGACAATGTCAAATTAGCCTGAGGTGGCCTATGGTCATGAATGACACAGCTGGTTCCCTTATGGAGGTGACTATGTCACCTCTGCTCCAATTCACTCACTCCCCCTCTCTACTTCTCTGTTTATATTAGCACAACTATAGGCAAGGTAACTTCTGGGACCCCAAATGGGGCAAAATGACAGGTATTTCTTTACCTGCAGTCATTGGCCGCTGCTGGTTCCTTTGCTCTGGGGCATCCTTTCTCTTTCCCTGTCATTTCTTCCTGGCACATAGTGGAATTCCACAAGAACCTTGGTGATTTGGCTCCGTTGATTTCTTCTGATGGGTTCTCCACTCCAGTTTACTGTCCTCTGGCTCCTCAAGGATGCCACTCTCATTCCAGCCACAGGGCCTTTGCACTTACTGCTCACTTTGCTTGGAATGCCAATGGTACTGTCTTCCCTTTCATTCAGTAATTACCTCAAACTTCACTTCTTCCTAGAAGCCTTCCTTGACCACTTTATCCAAATTAGGTTCTCAATCCCTCCCTGTGTATTTACTCAGATTCTTATCTGACATTACCTAATTCATTTGCTTGTTTACTGTTGCCTTCCCCAATTGGATGGGAACTGCACGAGGGCATAGACCTGTCCTGCTCAGTGCTGGCTCCATCCCCAGCCTGAGCCAGCACTGAGACAGTATTGAGACCAATACTCGGCACACAGTGCTCAGGAAACATCTTCCCACTGACTGGCTATTTGACTTGCTTATTATTATAAATATGACTTTTCTTTCTTTCTAAATTGGCTCATGAAAATGAAAGCTGTGTGTGTGTGTGTGTGTGTGTGTGTGTGTGCATGCTAGCATCAGAGTCTAGGGAAGCTCCTCAGATAGGTCACAAGGGTTCAAGTCCTGACTCTCACCACCAGGCCAGGTGACCCTGGGCAAGTAACTGCTCTTCTGGTTAAAAATATGGCTTTCAGTATCCCTGGAAAAACAAACTCATGATATTGCACATGATTTTAAGCAAATTAATGACTTACCCAAAGTCCAGTTCTAGGACTCTCATTCCTGATAGCTGATAGGCATTAAAGTTCTTTTGTTTATTGACTCAGTTGGTCAGGAACTATTCAAGTGGCACTTGTGCTCTGCCAAGCCTCATGATGGGAGATTCTGGGGTCCCAGAAGGTCTCAGCTCTGGACTCTGAGGTTCCCGACTTGGGGACAGTTGCAGCTAGCCACTCTCCGTTCCAATGAGCTAGCTGGGAGAGCCCAGACAGAAGCTAGGATTTAGCCTGAGGAGGGAGCATAGAAAGTTTCCGGGAGAAGGAGTTGCTGGAACTGGGTTTTAAGAGCAGAGGGGACAACTTTCAGGGATTTGAGGGAAGGAAGAGAAATAATAAGGGATATCTACACATTTTCCCAGCTATTTGCCTCAGGATCATCCTAAGAGGAAGGCAGGATGACCATGCCATTTTAAGTTAAGAAAAATGAAGCTCAGAAATGCTAACTGGTGTGCAGAAGGCAACAGAGCTAGTGACAGGGCCAGGCCTAGGTACCTTCTGACTTTACCTCAAAGACCATTCTTATTGACTGAGGAACAGAGGTGGAGTGGAAGTCAAACCTGATTGGCTGAAGGATGATAATGTGGAAGTAGTTGGTTAAGTGAACAGGCAGGAAAATTCTAATTGGCTGGGAAGTAAGAGAGAGACTCTGATTTGGTGAGAGTTAGGAGAGTAGTTTAATTGGCTAGCGAGCAGGAAAATGATGTTTAATTGGCTGCAAAGCAGACAAGTGTCCAATTGGCTGAAGGGAAAGAAGACTGCCTGATTGGCTAAGAGGGAGGAGAGTAGAGTTTAATTGACTGAGGGGCTGGGGGCAGCATCTAATTGGATGAGAAAAAGGAGATTGGCGTTTGATTGGCTGAGAGATAGGTCATCATGTACTTGATGGAGGGGTGGGAGGGTGAAGGTCAGAAAGAAGTGAGGGAAACCGGGCGAGGCGAGGGTTAGAACTGCAAGTTCAAAGCCAGCCTCAGCAAAGGCGAGGCGCTAAGCAACTCAGTGAGACCCTGTCTCTACATACAACACAAAATAGGGCTGGGGGTGTGGCTCAGTGGTCGAGTGCCCCTGAGTTCAATCCCCGGTACCAAGAAGAAGAAAAGAAGAGGAGAAGGAGAAGGAGGAGAAGGAGGAGAAGGAAGAGGTGGAGGAAGAGGTGGAGGAGGAGAGGAATGGCAGCATGAAATATCTGTGGTTTTAGAAGTGTCGTTTATCTTCTTCGCAAATCCTGTGTGTGTCTCTGGGTTCTGGCGGAGGGAGGTGGAAATTAATCCCTGGGGACTATGGGGAAAGGAGGCAGGTATGTGTGTAGGAGGAGAGAGGTTGGGTCACTCTGGGCAAAGGCCAGAGAGGACACCTTCTCAGACGGACCTAGGTGAGAAGGTATCTTTTTCTCCATGCCCCCCACCCCACCCCATCGCGCCTCATCCAGAGTGACCCAACCATTAGGATTTGTGGCTCAGGTGAGAGAGGCGTCCTTTCCTCCCCTGCTCCCAGGGCAGAGGAGAGATGCTTTCACGTCAACACCCCAGCTCCCAAACTTCCCTGGCAGCACCGCTCCACCCACTCACCTCCTTTTAGGGCAACAAGTTTTTAGTGATTTTTGAATATAAGGGACCCCTCCTCCGTTCTCTGGCCCCAAGGCATCCCCTGCGCCCATCTGGGTCTTTACTGCTGTCGCCTTCCCTACTGAGTGCTCCCTGCTGCCCGCTGAAGCCCTCTCTACCTGGTGACTCTCTACCCTTTCCTCCCCTGTCCCCTGCTTTTCTCCCGTTCCCTCTATTGAAAACTACAGCCTAAATGTTGCCCAGGCCAAAACACTGCGACTTTTCTAGTTCTCTCCCCTCTACATCCAACCTATCAGCATATCCAATCAATTCTACCTTTATAACGAATTCCCAATTTTGCCAGTTTCTCCCGTGCTGAGTGCTGGGGGCACTCTTGCTCCTCCTTCAGTCTGTCCATAGTATTGCAGTCAGATGGAGCCGGTTAAAACTCAAATGAGGCCCTGTTTCTCCTCTGCTTAGAACCCTCCATGGCTCCCTCCTTCCTGAGTAATAATCTTAAGTCCTCTCTGTATTCCACAAGGCCCTACACAGTCTATCCTGTGACCTCCACGCCCTCCTCTTCTCCCACTTTGGATTTTTTTCCATTACACACTTCACGTGCTTTTAGATGCTGCATTTCTGTTTGTTTACTGTAGAACAGCGCCTGGCATTCTTTGGGAACTTGGCATTTGTTGAATGAATCTACACTGTGCACCAGCTGGGGACTGGGGAAAAGGCACAGAAAGCAGGAGAAACACTGTCCACCCATGTGGTTATCACAACTCCATCTGGGGAGTCCATAAATAGAACATTCCAATGGCAATTTTGCTGGAACTGAGTCTGGGGCCTGAACTGAGTTCAGTGGTTGGGGAAGCCCTCAGAAAAATGGCCTTTGAGCTGAGACCTACAGGATAAGTGGGGGTTAGTTGAGTGGGTGAGAGGAAGAGAGTTCAAGCAGAAGGCACAGCTTGTGTAATGGCTTAGAGGTAGGAGAGATGATCTTGGTGGGTTTGGCAAAAATGGTCCCAGGTGGCATTTGTGTGGGTGGTTAGGCGGGAACAGCTTGGGTTGGGAAGGACTGTTTGCTTCCACTTTCACCCCCTACTTTTATTTTATTTATTTATTTTTATGTGATGCTGAGGATGGAACTCAGTGCCTCACATGTCCTAGGAGAGAGGTCTACTGCTGAGCCACAACCCCAGACCCAGTTTAAGCATTTTACCTTCGCAAATGTAAACATATGGCCCTAGGACCTTTGTGTGTGTCTGGTGCTGGGGATCAAGCCCATGGACTTGTGCATGCCAGGCAAGCGCTCCACCAACTGAGCTATATTTTTTTGGCTCCAAATCTCTGCTCTCTCTGTCCTGTCTCCACCCTTCTGTTCCTGTGTTCTATGGCCCAGAAGGCTGACCTATTTGGACCACTCTATGTGCTCCTTTGCCTTGAGGCTTCTGGCTAGGTTCAATTAATAGGGAGCCACAGCAGGCACTGGAGGTAAGGAGAAGAGTGAAATTGGGCATTTATACCTCATCACTTTCCTGTAGTCCACGCAGGCTGGTTTGTCCATGGACTGAAGATTTCCAATTCCTTTCAGGCAGCCTTATCCACAGAGCCCTCTCTGGTTCATGTTCCAGTAACTGCTTAGGCCCCTTGGCCCCAGGTCCTAGAACTGATAGAGCTCTTGGCTGCTTCTACCCGCCCAGGGTGTGCCACTATTTCTTTGAGAATAGAGTTTCTTTTAAACCATTTTCAAATTACTCCACTTGAGTGTTTTATTTGTTTCTTTCCAGAATCTTTTTGTTTTCTGGTGCTGGGGATGGAACCCAGGGCTTTGCACATGCTAGACAAATGCTCTACCACTGAGCTACAACCTCAGACCAGAAAATCTTTTTAAACAATATGACACAAAAGTCATGTAAATAAACTGAACTATTTATTTATAATTGGGGATTGAACCCAGGGTATGCCATCACTGAGCTACACCCCCAGTCCTTTCTATTTTTTTTACTTTGAGATAGGGTCTTGCTAAGTTGCTGAGGTTGGCCTTGAACTTGGGATCCTCAAGGCTCAGCCTCCCATGTCACTGAAATTACAGGCATACACCACCACAGGTGGCTATTTGAGGTGGGGTCTGGCTATGTTGCCTCAGCTGTTTTCAAACTCCTGGACTCAAGTGATCTTCTTGCCTTAGCCTCCCATGTAGCTGGGATTATGGGCTTGCACCACTGTGCTCAACTAAAAATTAACCACTTTAAAATGTACAATTCAGTGGCATTTAGTGCATTCACAATGTACACCCATCATCTCTATCTAGTTACCTCCAAAAGAGATCCACAACCATTATCTCTGGACATGGGCTTCACTCTCTGCTCCTCTTCCCCCAGACCTCTGGCAACCATTATTCTATTTTTTGTCTCTATGAATTTACCTATCTGGATACTTTATGTAAATGAAATGATACCAAGTATGACCTTTTCTGTCTGGCTTCTTTCACTCAGCACAGTGTTTCTGAGGTTCATCTACATTGTGGCATGCATCCAAATCACATTCTTTTTTATGACTGAGTATTATTCCATTGTATGAATGGACAACTTTCATTTATCCATCCGTTGATGGATGTTCCACCTTTCAGCTCTCATACACAGTATTGCTGTGAGTGTTACTGGACAAGTGTATGTATGAATATGTGTCCTTGTTTTCTTGTTTGCATTTTTTTAGTTTATATCCACAAGTAGAATTTCTGAGTCAGATGGTAATTTTTTTTTTTTTTTTTGGTACCAGGGATGGAACTCAGGGGTACTCGACCACTGACCCACATCCCCAGCCCTATTTTGTGTTTTATTTATAGACAGGGTCTCACTGAGTTGCTTAGCGCCTTGCTGTTGCTAAGACTAGCTTTGAACTTGTGATTCTCCTGTCTCAGCCTCACAAAGTGCTGAGATTACAGGCGTGCGCCACTATAGATGGTAATTTTATGTTTAACTTTTTGAGGGCCTGCCAAACTGTTTTTCTCCCAGCAGCTGCGCTGTTTTCCATTCTTGCCAGCAGTAGATGAGGAAGTCTTTCTCTTGTGCATTGCTGACCCTAAAAGTTAGTTGCGCACTTCTGGAGGCCCTGGGAAATGCCCTTTGCTGGACCCAGCCATGTTCCACCTTCACTTCAGGCTTTCTTCTACCATCTCCCAAACCCAACCACTGCCTCTGCTTCTGATGACTTTGGTGACCTGGTCACCATACAGTTCCATCCCTTCCTAGGTCCCAGGCTCTTTGACCTCTGGGTACATGTGATGATACTTATTACCACCTTTCCCTAATCTCCACCTCCAACTCCTCACCTCTGCCTATCCTCTCTCTAAATGCTGCTGTCACCAACAATTCCATCTTCTCATCCTCTTAGGAACTCACCACCTCCCTCCCTGAGTGGCCTCATTTACCTACTCCCATCTTCCCAATGATCTGTCATCTTTTCACTGTAGGTGACTCATAGATACACTTCTGGTGTGTCCACACATGATGGGCCCAGCTGCCTCCTAGGTGACTCCTTGAGCATCCCACGGGTCTTTTAGACTGAAGGTGACCTACCCAAGGTTTCCCAACCTCAGCACTGTTGACACTTGGGGCTGGATCATTCTCTGTTGTGGAGACATTCTGTGTATTGCAGGATGTTGAACAGCATCTCTAGCCTGTACTGACTCCATGCCAGTAGAGCCCCCCCCCCATCAGTGTGACAAAAGTATCACTGGACATTGCCAAAACTTGCCTTAGTTGAAAATTCCTAGGCTAACCCTAATCAGATTCAAAACTCAAAGAGCTGATATTTGTACAGTTCATGCCCTCATCCCTGCAAACACCACCTTATCTCATGATTCATTTCATCTATAACCTCCATTTAAGCTGTAGAGGGATGGAGCAGACATATGACTTTCCCAAGGACACAGAGTCAGGAAGTCAACTGTCAATGCCTTCTTATCATCAGACTCTGGTTCGTTCCTCTTCCTGATCTCCATCTCTCTAAGAGCAGAGAAACTGGAGACCCCCCTCTTTTCCTCTCCTTCCAGCCAGTGGATGACCTTCTGGGCCTCAGTTCATCCTTTCCCAAGTCTCAATCATCCCACCCTTTACCCCTGTCCCCCTAGCTACCTCTAGGATCCCTCTCAAATTCTCAAATTTCAATATTTTCCAGTATCCCTAATGAGCTCCTCTTTGCCAGCACCACTGGCAGAACCAAATCCACAACCCTGGAAAAATAAATCAACTCTACTGTGCATTAAAACCAGCCAACAGGGGCCTCTTTCCTTTCTCAAGTACCATGCATGGCCAGCTTCTGTGCCCCTCCAGCCTCCTCACCTCTCACACCCCAAGGCAAGGGAAAGCCACCTGCCAAGCCACACCTTTCAGTTTCTGCGAGCCTGAGCCCCACCCCCTCTCCTGCCCCTGTTGAAATCCAACCTCTCCCTGCAGTCTCAGCTCAGATGTCACATCGTTCACGTCGCCTTTCCTGGCCTCCCTTCTGCGTCCTCTAAACAGCCAACTTCAATTATTTGTATCTCCTCTTCTTCACTTGGAAACATGTTTACCGCGATCCGCCACTTTCAAAGGGCCAAGCACTAAGTGAAACGGCATTATTGAAATGCCGAGAGGTAGAGGAATCTCCTAAGGTGGGGCAAGTGGAATTAGAGCCTCCCATCTCTCTGCCCACTTGCCCAAGTCAGTCACCCACCCACCCACCGACTCAGGAGTTGTATCTGCCCCACATCCAAGGGCAGGGCTGAGTGGACACATCTGGAGCAGATGGGCTGGCCAAGGACAACATCCTGGCAGAAGGGTCATGGTGTCTGGCAGTGGGTGGGGAGGGTTGGGAGTGGGGGAGCAGAACTGGTCCAGTGCGGCTTCCAAGAGGACTTCCAGGAGGGACAGCTGCTGCTGGCTGCAGAACCCCAGAGGGGCAAGTTGGGCCCAGGACCCAGAGAGAACAGAAGGGCTGGTTCTCAAGGGCTGGTGGAGTCTGAGAATTCCAGAGGGCCCCAGAGGAGGCTTCTGGGGGTTAGCAGGGGTGATGACTTAGGGACCCCTGTCCAAGTTTGGGAGCCAGCATTGAGGCGGGAGCCTTGAGAGACTCTAGAGTGGGAGGGGAGAGGTCCAGAGGGGAACTGGGCACTAATGAGCCAAGCAGCGGTGGGAGGGCGGGTCTGCTGGTTCGGACTTCCAGGTGTTCCAGTCTTCGTGTCTGTCTCGCTGACTCCATCCATGACTCTATTCATCGCAGCCCCAGTTTCCCTTCCCTTCTGTCCGTCTCCACGCCTCCACGTCTCGGTCTCTAGTTCTCTGCATCTCTGGGGGCCGCGCTGGAGTCCCCGCCCAGAGGCCACCTGGACCCGGTGTGGGGCAAACGGAGGCGTGCCCCGGGGGCGTGTCCCGGGCGGAACTCAAGGATTAGCCGGGCGGGGTTAAAGGGCTGGGTCTCCACGCAGCGCGGTCCAGGCTCAGGTTGCGGCGCCCACTGATCCACAGCAAGTCCTGGAGGCCGAGACCCGCAGGGTGAGTGCGTGTTGGGGGCTGTAACCTGAGCGCGGCCGCGGCCTCGGCTGTAACCTGAGGCTCGCCGGGCTCGGTGCTGGCGGTGCGGGTGCGAAGGTCTGCGCGTGGTGGTGGGCAGGGATCAGCCAGCCTCTGAGACCACTGGGACCTAGGACGCGGCTGCATGTCCAGGACACCTGGGGTGTATACTCCATAGTTGTTGCTTTTGTTGGCACCACCTCCCGACCCCACCCCGTGTGCGCCTCAGAACCCTGGTGTGTTTTCCTGAATGTGCATGGTGGAGAGAGGGTCCTCTCCTGGCCGGGACATCCCAAATAGGTTCAAGTTCTGCGCTGTGACGCCTCCTTGGGGCTGACTGAAGTCTCTGGTATTTCACCACTGCATGTCGTCTTGAAGGGGAGGCCACACGTCCTGCAGAGGGGGTGTATGCTGGTGGTCCAGCCACCATCCGGGACCCTCTCCCCATCCCTGGTGGACACAGAGCTTCTGAGGACCCTTCTAAGATAAGATCTCCTTCCAGGCCACCAGAATTGCCGGTGAGGGTCGTGTGAGATCTTGTAGTTGGTCCTGGGTGATATTTGTCTAATAGATGCTATCTGGTGTCCCAGGGGTCTGATTCATTCCCCTGGGTGTCTGGCCAACTTGGGCCTTGCAAAGCTGCTGGAAGCCCACCACCTGGGGAGTCTCAGGCTGAAAGATGACAGGGAGACAAGGTGGTAGAGAATGACAGAAAAAAGAAGGCTGCCTCTGGCCTCCGTGTGGGCTGGCTAGAGGTGCCTGAGCTCAGGGCACCCCACCTGGTCCGTCTGCCCACTCACCTGCATACCTGGTGCGCTCTGGGCACATCACTCATCACCCCATGGGTGAGACTCTTTTTCCTGCACTCCTCCCTCTCCCTATTTCTGGCTCCTGGAACTGAGCCCATCAAGGGCTGGTAGCATCAAACTTCTCCTTGAGGGGGCTGGGATTGTAGCTCAGCGGTAGAGCGCTTGCCTCGCATGCGTGAGGCCCTGGGTTCGATCCTCGGCACCACATACAAAGCAATAAAATAAAGACATTGTGTCCATCTATAACTAAAAAAAATATTAAAAAAAAAAAAAAAAAAAAACTTCTCCTTGAGTACTTCTAAGCTTCTGGCCAGCCCTGAAGAGGAGGAAATTCCCGTCTTCCCTTCCACCCTCATTTTACAGGTGACAACACTTTGCCCCCTGACACTCAGTGGGGGAGCTGCGATTTGAACAAACAAACCCGGTCTGACCCCAAAATCCTGGGACACTTTCTGATGGCCCCAGTGTCTCTTGATAACCCAGCTTGGGTTTCTAAGCAGTAACATTAGCTCTCGACTGATGTCTTGGTGGTGACCTGGGTCGGTATCCATAGAGGGGTTTGGATGACCTGGCAGACATTCAGAAAATGGGACTCCACCTCTGCCCTCCCCTCCATGACAAACCTTGGATTCTTCAAATCCCAGATGGCCAGGTAACAATAATGAAGATGATGGCAATGCCAACAACAATGCCATGTCATCACAGTTGTAAGATGAGGAAATACAATTACTGTCTTACAGATGAAGAAATCGAGGCTCAGAGAGGTACAGAGACTTGCCTGAGGCCACACAACTGAGGGTAGAGCTTCAGTGAGACTCTCCCCATCTCATTTGGTGCCTTGTTCTCATTAGTCATAACTAACCCTGAAGTTCTGTCTCATAACTCCAGAAATTTGAGATGCTTAGTGTAGGACACCCAGACCTAGAACCACTCCCTCAGTTAGGACCTTCTGGAGCTGGGCACCCTAGGGGGATAGGAATCTGTGGACAATGCAGCCCTTTGGTGTTGAGAGAGTCAAGGAGGGGCCGGGGATATAGCTCAGTTGGTAGAGTGCTTGCCTCGCATGCACAGGCCCTGCGTTCAATCCCCAGTAGCACCAAAAACAAAAGAGAGAGAGAGAGGCAGGGGGATGCTCAAGGAGTGTACCAAGAGCCTAGACAGGAGGCAGCTTGCCCTGATTACAGGATGGGAGAGAGAGTGGAGCGGGAGGCTGGGATGTGTGGTGATGGGGCCGGCTTTGGGATGCCAGGCCCTGGGCCAGCATCTTCCATGTAAGAAGGGCCATGTGTGTGGTGCCTGGTACTAGCCAGGGTCCAAGTCCTGCATTCCTTCTCTCCTAAGCAGAGAATCCACACACCTTGTATAACAAGTCCCCATCTGGCGGCTGGCTGGGCCAACCTGACAAACCAGCACTGCATGGGTGTGGGTTATGCTGCAGGGCTAGTCTCCATTGACAGATAAGGCTGGGCCCCAGCAGGGTGGGTGGAGCCACCTCTGCCAGGGCGGGGCTGCTAGGTGCCTCCCTTGGCATCAGGGAGGACCTTGGGATTGGTGTAGAGAGAGAATGGGCATACCAGCTGCCCACAGAATTCTGAGGTGCCAGTTTTGAATTTCTTCCACTTCTATAAAACAGTAGCCACAGGAAGAGCAATAACGGCTTGGGTGTTGTGTGCTATGTGACAAGGGCTTGCCATGCCTGGTCTCACTGAACCCTCCTCAACAACATGAGAAGGCAGATCTTGTTATTACTAACTCATTTCACAGATTGGCAGAGGAGAGCTGAGGGATAGGGCTGAGCTCAACCCAGGTTGCTCGCCTGGGGAGGGACAGAGCTAAGTCTGAAACTGAGACTGTATCACTGAGCTATACCCTTGGCATTTTTTTTTTTTTGTACCAGGCATTTTTTTTTTTTTGTACCAGGGATTGAACTCAGGGTTGCTTAACCACTGAGCAACATCACCAGCCCTTTTTATTTTTTATTTAGAGACAGGATCTCACTACATTGCTTATAGCCTCACTAAGTTACTGAGGCTGGCTTTGAACCTGCGACCCTCCAGCCTCAGCCTTCAGAGCCACTGGGATTTCAGTGTACTGCCACCACACCAGGCAAACTATTTTTAAATACCCTATTTTTTAGAGAAGTTTTAGGCTTATAGAAAAGTTTCAGAGAAAGTACAGTCCCTACGTGTCCCCTCTTCTCCCCTGTAGTTCCCCTACTATTGATCTCTCTCATTATTGCTAATAAAATTGTAACAATTAGTGAGCCAATGTCAATACATTAACTAAACTCCTTAGTTTACATTAGGATTCACTCTTTGTGTTGTGTAGTCAACGAATAAATTTTTGTAATTAATGACAACACTGCTTTTGTGTGTGGCACTAGGCATTGAACCGAGCGGTGTGTGGCACTAGGCATTGAACCGAGCGGTGTTCTATCACTGAGCTACACTCCTAGCCCTTTTTGTTTTTTGTTTTTATTTTGAAATAGGGTCTCCATAAATTACCCAGGCTGGCCTCAAACTTGCGATCCTCCTGCCTCAGTCTCCCAAGTAGCTGAAATTACAGGTGTGCACCACAGGGCCCAGATGCTACAACACTTTTGAATGGGTTACATGGTTTGGAAGGTCAAAAGTTTGGAAAGGTGGAGAGTGAATTAGGTTTCCTCTCTACCCCTGTCTCTAGTTCTTTCAGGCCCCTTTCAGAAATAGCCACCATGATCAGTTTCTCTGAAGTGTTTTTAAGAAATTTTATATACATATAAAATTAACTTTTTTTTCTTTTTCTTTCTTTGGAAATGGGGATGGAACCCAGGGTCTTGTGTGTGCTAAGCACATGCTCCAGCATTGAGCTATCTACTCTGGCCTCCAAATTAACCATTTTATTTTTTCTACATTTTATTGATGCATTCTAATTGTTCATAATGGTGGGATTTGTTGTTACATATTCATGTATGCACACAATATAACAATATAATTTGGCCATTATCATTCCACTGTATTTCCCTTTCCCTTCCATCTTCTCTCTCCCTGTTCCCTTTCCTCTACTGATCTCCCTTCTATTTTCATGGACAACCTTCCCCTCACCCCCCGCCCCCAACACACTTTCTTTTCCTTTTTCCTCTCTAGCTTCCACGTATGAGAGAAAACATACAATGCTTGAATTTCTCATTTTGGTTTGTTTCACTTAACATAATGTTCTCAAGTTCCACCCATTTTCTTGCAAATGACATAATCCTATCCTTTGTATGGCTGAATAAAGCTCTATTGTGCATATATATCACACTTTCCTTATCCATTTATCCATTGATGGACATCTAGGCTGGTTCCATAGTTTGGCAGTTGTAAATTGTGTGGCCATAAACATGGTATGCATGTATCACAGTATTCAGATGACTTTAATTCTTCAGGATAAATACCAAGGACTGGTACAGCTGGGTCATATGGTGGTTCCATTCCTAGTTTTTTGAGGAACCTCCATAATGATTTCCAAAGTGATGGTGCTAATTTACAATCCCACCAATAGTATAAAAGTATTCCCTTTTCTCCACATCCTCTCCGGCATCTATTATTGTTTGTATTGCTGATGATTGCCATTCTGACTGGAATGAGATAAGATCTCAGTGTAGTTTTGATTTGCCTTCCTCTAATTGCTAATGATGTTGGACATTTTTAAAATTTATTTGTTGACCATTTGTATTTCTTCTTTTGAGAATTGTCTGTTTAATTCATTTGCTGATCTATTAATTGTGGGGTTTTTTGGTATTAAGTTTTTTGAGTTCTTTATATATTCTGGATTTTAATCCTGTGTCAGAAGAGTAGCTAAGAAAGATTTTCACCTATTTTGTAGGCTCTTCCTTGACATTCTTTTTTTTTATTTTTTAGTTGTAGGTGGACAGAATATCTTTATTTTATTTTTATGTGGTGCTGAGGATCGAACCCTCATGTGTGCTAGGCATGCACTCTACTACTGAGCCATAACCCCAGCCCCCCTTGACATTCTTAATTGATTTCTTTGCTGTGCAGCTTTTTAATTTGATGCCACCCCATTTATTAATTCTTAGCATAAAAAGTTGTGGCCTATGCCTGTAGGTTAGAATATTGACCCTACATTTTCTTTGTTTTGACCCTACATTTTTTTCTAGGGTTTGCATAGTTTCTGTTCTAAATCTGAGGTCTTTGATCCATTTTGAGTTGATTTTTTGTTCAGGGTGAGAGATAAGGGTCTAGTCTCATTCTTCTGCATTGGATAACCAGTTTTCCCAGCACCATTTGTTTAAGAGGCTGTCTTTTCTCCAATCTATGTTTTTGACACCTTCATCACGTATTAGATGACTGTAGGTTAGTGGGTTTTTCTCTGTGTCTTCTATTCTTTACCATTGGTCTGTGTATCTGTTTTTATGCCAGTACCATGCAGTTTTTGTTACTGCAGCTCTGTAGTGTAATTTGAAGTTGGGTATTGTGATGCCTCCAGCATTGCTTTTATTAGCTTATAATTGCTTTGGCTATTCTGGATCTTTTATTCTTCCAAATGAATTTTAGGATTGTTTTTTTCTAGCTCTGTGAAGGATGTCATTGGTATTTTGATGAGAATTGCATTGAATCTGTATATTGCTTTTGGTAGTGTGGCCATTTTAATAATATTACAAGTTAACCATTTTAAAGCGCATAGTTCAGTGGCATTTAGACCATTCATAATGATGCGCAATCATCACCACTGTCTAGTTCTAGAACATTTTCATCCCTCCAAAAAAGATTCTGTCATCATTAGCTGTCACACCCTGACCCCTAGCACTTGGTAACCACTTCTCTGCTCTCTGTGGAGAGCATTGTTCCATTCTCAATGGAATCGCTTGTTCTGGATGTTTCATATGAGTTGGATCATACCTTATGTGATCTTTTGTAACTGCCATCTGTCACTCAGAATCATATTTTCCAGGTTCATCCATGTTGTATCATGGATCAGTATTTCATTCCTTTTTATAGCTGAATAATATTCCATTGTATGGACATACCATATTTTATTTATGCATTCATTCATTGATGGATACTTGGATTTTACCACTTCTGGATGATTCTTGTGTACAAGAATTTGAGGACTGGGGATGCAGCTCAGTGAGAGAGTGCTTGCTTAGTGTGCATGAGTCCCTGGGTTCCATCTCTGGCAACACACACACACACACACACACACACACACACACAATTACAAGAATTTATTTGAACATTTGTTTCCCATCATTTTGGATATACACCTAAGAGTGGAATTCCTGGGTCATGTGATAATTTAATGTTTAACTTTTTGAGGAACTACCAAACTATTTCCCACAGTGGCTGTGCTGCCATAAAGCTTTTTGTAACATCTTCTTTGGGGGTGTCAGAAAGAAATGCTCTTATTCAGAGGGCAGAAGGAATCCAACTGTGGAAAGTATTTGACTTTACCAGTGCACTATTTATTCATGTGTTTATCAGCAGTACTGGGGATCGAGATACATCCCAGCCCTTTTTAAACTTTAATTTGGAGACAGGGTCTTACTACATTGTCTAGGCTTGCCTCAAACTCTCAATACTCTTGCCTCTGTCTCTGGAGTAGCTGGGATTACAGGTATATATGACCACACCTGGCTGCCCCCTGCCCCTAGTGCACTATTTATTGAACTTCCCCCATAGGCATCAGATGAACCTTTTGATATTATTTCCATTTTGTAAATGAGAAACCCCAGGCTTCTAGGGAGAGCCCCAGTTGGAAGCCCACAGCATGCTCTCTCTTAAGGTCAGAGTTGGGGCTCTCTCCTAGAGAGGGTGACAGCCCATACCTGGCATGAGGTGAAGGGGAGGTGGCACAAGGCTTCTGAACTGCTCTGTCTCCCCTTCCTCATGCATTCACCTTACCATGCACCCAGCCACTCAGCAGGGACTCTCTTTTTAGGATTGGCATTTTTTAAAGTTCCGATTCCTTCCCATTTCCATTTTTCAGGGAGACATTTCCTTTGTTGAGATTTTCCTGGATGGGGGTGGGGACTTTTGCTGTGACTCCATTCAGAAGTCTTCCAGCCTCCTGTGAAGGTTGCTGGAAAGATGAAATGAAGAACTGTGAAAACCATCGCCCACAGCAGGTACTCAGTCATTCTTCAGCGGTGGCTGATTTTCGTGAAAAGAGAATGGACTGTTGAGGCAGAGCTGGGCTTGGAGGATGAGAAGGAGCTGGCGCAGGTGGAACCTGGGGAGAGGTATGTGGGTGGCGGGAACAGCATGTGCAAAGGTCCTGAGGTGGGAACCAGTGTGGCCCATGGCTGGAGTGGGCTGGAGTGGTAGAGAAGAGTAAGTGAATGGAAGAGTGGACAGAGAGGCATCAACAGGGGTCACGCCATGAAGAGTGCTGTGGTCCATGAGGAATATGATTTTTTGTTTCAGAATATAAGGGAGAACAATGACAGGATTGTGAACAGGAGAAGTTCAATTTTAGGAGGGTCCCTTTGGCTGCTGTGTGGAAGATGGCATGCTACAGGAGGGCAAGGATGGAATTCTGAAGACTGTTAAGAGGAGGCTACTTTACAGTGGCAGCCTGATGCATGCTGGAATCACAGGAATGGAGAAGAATGAGAGGGATGTGAAATAAGCTTAGGATAGACAACTAGCAGGACCGGGCAGGAGTTTGGATGTGGGGACAGGAGGGAGGATGTGGGTGAGGGGAATCTGAGGGTCTGAGAGATGCCCTCAGGGGAACATCCAGGCAGTGGCTGAACCTGTTGAAGGATACTCAATGTTGGACACCGAGACATAGAAATGACTCAGAGAGTAGGTCACTGAAGCCACAGGGGGAGCTGACATCCCCAGGAAGTGTGCCCAGAAGGAAGGGAAGGAGCAGCCTTATGGAACCCCAAAATGTGTAAGTTGGATGAAGATAGAGGGATCCAAAGAAGACTGAGAAAGGGGGTCTTTGAGGCTGAAGAGGAAGGTGGGCAGGGCTGAGCTTCTGAAGGGCTTTGGATTCCAGGCTGAGGGAAGTCTGGAGCCAAGGAAGGTGTTAGAGCACAGGTGTGACAGGCATTGAGAAGCCGATTATGGTGGCTGGGATGGGAGCCAGAGAGCCCAAGGGGCAGAGATGATGCATATGGCCCCCTGTTGGCTGAGTAGGTTGAATCCCTGGAAGAACTCTTGGGTCAACCAATATGGTGCTGTTCCCCACCATTACTGGGTTACTTTCAGGAAAGATCACCATGGGGTCGACCCAGAAATCATCTCTTACAATCACCTGCAGGTGCACATGGGGAAACCAAGGCCCAGGCCAGATAGTCAACCACTGAAGGAGTCAGAATTAGACCTAGATGTTCACATGTTAACGGAGTGTGTACATGTGTGCATACATGTTTTGTATGCATTTAATAAGAAACGCTCCCTTCATTTAGGTTCCTCACTTCACTCAGGTCTCTGTCCAGATGCCCTTACCACGGAGGTGCACCTGGATCATCTCATGTAAAAGAATTGTTCTTCATCCCCTTACCCTGTGTATGAGTTTTCTGTGGCTGCTGTAATAAAAATGACCCCAAACTGGGTGACTTCAAACAACATATATCTATTTTCCCACAGTTCTGGTGGTAGGAAGTCTGACACTCAGTCTGCTGGTCAGACACATCAACCCTCCAAAGGCTTTAGGGGAGATTCTGTCGCTCACTTTTTCAGCTTCTTGTGGCCCCATCATACCAACTTCTGCCTTTCTCTTCACGTGGCCTTCTCCTTTTCTATGTGACAAATCTCACTTATTCTTTCTTATAAGGACACTTGTGATTACATTTAAGTTTAGCTGGGCAATCTAGATTTATCTCTCTAGCTCCAGATCCTTAATTTTCACATTTTGCTGTCATGTATAACTAATTAGAATAATTTTTTAAAAAATTCTTAAATATTCTTAATTTAGCCAGGCATGGTGGTGTACACCTGTAAGTCCCAGTGGCTCTGGGAGCTGAGGCAGGAGGATTGCAAGTTTGAGGCCAACTTCGTCAATTTAGTAAGAATCTGTTTCAAAACAAAAAATAAGAAGTGCTGGGAATGTAGCTAAGTGGTAAAGCACCCTGGGTTCAATCCCCAGTATGCAAAAAAAAAAAAAAAAAAATCTCCAACTTATTCACATCTGCAAAGACTTTGCCATAGGAGATTACATTCACAGGTTGAGTAAGAAGGATTAGGAAATAGTATCTATGAGGGGACATTATCCAGCATGCCATTCTGGGCTTTACCTCCTTTGCAACTCTATCAGATACTTCATATCATGTTTTATCATGCCCATAAGTGGTTTCCTCTGTTAAGAGCCAGGGCCATGTCCATTATGCTCAGACCATCATTTCCCCAACACCTAGTGCTGAGTCACACACAAAGCTGGGGTTCAGAAAGTATTTGCCAATGGAATGCTGAAGAAATACATGTAAAGCATTTAGTGAGGGTGTGGCATGCGCAGGCACTCAGAGAATGGTCACAATGAATCATAGGTAGCTGGCTTCCCTGGCATTGCTAGACAGAATCTTTAGCTACAGTTAAATTGACAATGAAATGGAAACTCATGGCTGCTTCAGTGGAGTGTGTCAGCTCAAGCTGCCTTGGGGCAAGGAAGCCTACTTGCACTTCCGCATTTGCAGGTCAAAGCATCAATCTGGGACTTGGGACTTGGAGCTCCTTGTGCTTCCATTTGGGAATTTGCTTATTTTCCACCATAATCTCAATCCCAGGGCAAAATCCAAAGGGAATATTGCCAACTCTGGGATTGTGGTTCTTCAGAATTTTTAAACATGATAAAATATACATAGCATAAAAATTTCCTTCTTAATTTTTCTTAGTGTACAGTTTGGTAGCATTAAGTGTTCACATTGTCGCACAACCTTCACCACCATCCATCTCCAGAACTGTTCTCATCTTGTAAAACTGAAACTCTGTACCTATTAAACATTCACTCCCTATTTCCCCCCTCTAGTCCCTGGAACCCACTATTCTACTTTCTGTCTGTGTGGATTTTACATTCTGAGGATGCCATAAAAAGGACACACACAATATTTGTTTTTTTGTGCTTGGCTTATTTCACTAAGCATGATGTCCTCGAGGCTCCTACATATTGTAGCATGTGTCAGAATTTCCTTCCTTTTTAAGACTGAATGCTGAATATATTCTATTATGTGGATACACTACATTTTGTTTATTCCACAAGGATGGACATTTGAATTGTGTCCACCTTTTGGCTATTGTGAACAGTACTGCTGTGAACATAGGGGTACAAACCACTCTTCAAAGCCCTACTTTCACTTCTTTGAGGTTTACACTCAGAGATGGAATTGTTGGATTTTATGATAATTCTATATTTAATTTTTAAACAAACAGCCTTAATGTTTTCCATAGCAGATGCACCATTCAACCTTCCCACCCATAGTGCACTCTTTCTAATTTTTTCCAGATCTTTTCCAGTGCATGTTATTTTATGTTTTTTTTTTTTTCCTTTTCTTTTGTTTTGATAGTGCAGGGGATGGAACCCAGGGCCTCAGGCATGGTAGGCATGTACTCTACCACTGAGCTATGCCTCAGCCCTCCTTTTTTTTTTTGAAAGAGTAGCCATCCTAATGCATGATCATGTAGTTCTGTGTTTCAGTTAGACTATCCTTCCAAATTGAGGTCTCCAAATTTGCTGATGATCCACCTAGCTGTTTTCCCAGGATGTGATGAGGGGAAATTTCACTTCTGCCTGGATGAAGTGGTTTGGTGTTGAGTTGGAGATAAGCTCTGAGTGGAGGGCATCACTGGTGGGGCGTGTGGGGATGGAGGACCCAGGAGAGGACCTGAGTGCAGGGATTCCTCTAGCTATGTTGTCCAAGCAGATAGGATCACTGGGGGAAGCTCAGTTGGTAGGATTGGGAGGAAAAGAGAGAAGAGGGCAGGACCTAACCATTTTCAAGAATCTTCTTGGGGTTGTCTGGGAACTGTGGTCTCCAAAGTGAGAGTGATTGAAGTTGGTCCCTAGTAGGGGCTCAGGGAACCTCTTCTAGCTCCTGTCTCCTTTGAATTTCAGGGACTGGGCCTGGAAAATGGAGAGAATGGTAGAACCTATTTCGAAGGACCAATGTGAGATTCTATGAGGAGGGTTTTGCAACCTGACCGTGGTGCACAGCACACAGTAAGCACTGCACCCCTGCTCACTGTTTTCTTCCTATTCTTATTTTGGTTCCTCCAGGAGCTACCCTAAGGCAAGGATTTGACTGCTAACTGTATCTTTGAGAGGCAATTGCAGAAAATACCAGTAAGGACGAAGGAACCCAAAAGAATTGAAAAGGTACTTAAAAAAAAAAAAAGTGTGCATATGTGTTCAGAGTAGTATATTTCTCAGTTGCCCAAAGGTGCAGACAACCCAAATGACCATCCAGCATATGAATGGATTAACAAAATGAGGCATGTCCATTCAGGGGAATATTACTGAGCAATACAGGGAATGAAGCACTGAGTCTTGCCAAAGTATGGATGAACCTTGACAGCATTATGCCAAGTGAATTAAGCTAGACACCAAAGGCCACATCCTCTATGAGTCCTTCTTTTTTTTTTTTTGGTACTGGGGATTGAACTCAGGGACACTCGACCACTGAGCCACATCCCCAGCCCTATTTTGTGTTTTATGTAGAGACAGGGTCTCACTGAGTTGCTTAGCACCTTGCTGTTGCTGAGGCTGGCTTTGAACTTGCGATTCTCCTGTCCTAGCCTCCCAAAGTGCTGGGATTACAGGCGTGTGCCACCGCGCCCGGCTCTGTGAGTCCTTTTATATGAAACATCCAGAATAGTTAAATCCATGGGGATAGAAAGCAGGTTAATCATTGCTGGGGGACACAGGGAGGGAAAATGGGAGTGAGTGCTAATGGGAATGGGTTTCTCTTTGGTGTGATGAATGTTCTGGAACTGCATAGAGTTGATGGCTTCACAACCCTGTGAATGTCTTGAATACCACTGAATTGCTTGCTTTCTAATTAATTTTAAAAAGTTTCAATTATACATGTTTATGGGATGCAGGGTCAAAATTCAATACCTGTGAACAGTGTGTTTCTTTCTCCTTAAACATTTAAAAAAGTGATTGACACATCATCATCATACATACTTATGGGGTACAGTGTGATCTTTCAATATGTGTATATGATAGGTACTGATTTGATTGTGGCAATGGATATTTGAGGCCTTCAAATTCCTCTCTTCTGGTTCTTAATAAAAAACATACAATAGGTTGCTAGGCACAGTGGTGCACACCTGTAATCCCAGAGACTTGGGAGGTTGAGGCAAGAAGATAGCGAATTCGAGGCCAGCCTCAGCAATTTAGTGAGATCCTCTCTCAAAATAAAAAAATAAAAAGGGCTGGAATGTAGCTCCATGGGAGTGCCCCTCTCCATTCATTCTCCCTACTACTGTATATGTCTCTATATATTAGCCCACTGTGCACAATGGTAGCCTCAATGTGCTGCAGAACACCAGAACTTATTCCTTCAATCTAACTGTGTTTTGGTACCCGTTTCCCTCTCTGCCCCCTCCCCTCCCTTTCCATCTTCTAATGATTCCTTTTACATATTCCAAATGAATTTCTTTTTAAATATCCGCATATGAGGGACACATACATATTTATCTTTGTGTCGTATTTGTTTCACTTGCCAGGTGTGGTGCTGCAGTCCCAACTACTCAGGAAGCCAAGGCAGAAGGATCACTTGAGTCTAGGAGTTCAAGGTCAGTATGGGCAACATAGTGAGACTCTGTAACAAACAAATAGGTTGAGTGACTTACTTCAGGTGACATAAAGTCCTCCAACTCCATTCATTTGGCTGCAAATAGTAGGACATCATTCTTTGTTATGGCTGAATAATATTCCTTTGTGTGGATTATTCACTTTAAAATGATTCATTTTGTGTTATGTGGATTTCAGCTCAACTGGGGGTGGGGGTGAGGGGAAGAAGAGGGAGAGGGAGGTAAGACAGAGGAAGGGAAGCAGCCAACAGAGAGTTTCTGCCGTGGGCAGTTGGAGTTTAGTCCTGCTAGGGAAGCCAGGCCAAGGGTAGATACACAGCTCAGAATCATCCCGCCAAGGGGACAGGGGGCCGGGGTTTTTTTGTTGTTGTTGTTTTGGTACTTGGGATTGAACTCAGGGGTACTCAACCACTGAGCCACATCCCCAGCCCTATTTCGTGTTTTATTTAGAGACAGGATCTCACTGAGTTGCTTAGTGCCTCGCTGTTCCTGAGGCTGCTTTGAACTCGCGATCCTCCTGTCTCAGCTTCCCTAAGTGCTGGGATGACAGGCATGGGCCACTGCGCCGGGCTGAACCGGGGTATTTATCCACCACTGTGCATCCGCCGTTGGTTGAGAGACGCTCCTTGGAGGAGTCCTAATTTCTCAGAACTTTGACAAGTTGCGCAGGGGCAGAGATCTCTGTTGTGGAGGTCACAAGGAGTGGCCTTGCAGACATCAAAGCTTGAAGGCATCGGGGCGGGGCTGAGTGTCCCCAGCTCTCCATCTGGCCGTCGTGGCTGGGGGTGCAGAGGGGTCTTGGTGTCTGGGACTTGGGCGCACTGGGCAGGTGCTATGCCAGGCACACCTTGCTTGACCCCCTTGGGCCATCTCGTGTGCGGCAAGGTGTGGCGCGGGGGGCGGTGGTTCCCACCAGCACCGACTCTCCGCCTTGTGTGGCCCCTAGATGCTGCCCATCACAGACCAACTTCTGCACCTCCTGGGGCTGGAGAAGACGGCATTCCGCGCATATGCAGTTTCTGCTCTCCTCCTCTCGCTGCTGTTCTTCTTCTTCCGCCTGCTGCTGCGGTTCTTGCGGCTCTGCTGGGGCTTCTACATCACCTGCCGCCGGCTGCGCTGCTTCCCCCAGCCGCCCCGGCGCAACTGGCTGCTGGGCCACCTGGGCATGGTGAGTATGGTTGGGCAGAGCTGGGCATGTCCAAGGATTCAGTAAGGGTTGTGGGCCTGTTGGCGTCCAGGACTGGTTGGGGTTATGCGTGCATCTACTGAAGCTCAGAGACAGCAAGCAGCTCACCCAAGGTCACACAGTTAGGATGAGGCACAGCTGACTTTAAAGATGAATTCTTTCTAGAATTCTGTAGCTACTGCTGTACCACTAGGTAAAGTTTGGGATACAGGGGCTGGAATAGGAGTAGGGAAGGAGGCTCCTATAGAGTTTGTTGCTTCCTCTACACCCCAATATGGCTTCACTCTCTCCCTCTAGTGCTGTGATCCCAGATCATCATTCTAACCCTTTCCCCGCCTTACAATTTCTATTTCATGAACATATTCTAAGTATTATTCTAAGCAAATATTAACTCATTCAGCCCTCTTGATCATCTTAGAAGTTAGGTCTCAGGACTATTATCATTTTGTACCTAAGAATACTAGGTGCAGAGAGGTTAAGCAGCTGGCCCTAGGTAACCCAGCAGGTATGTGGCAGAGCCAGGGTTCAAACCCAGGCTGTTTGGCCTCACTGTCCCTGCTCTGGATGAGACAGGCTGGACATTTTCAAAATGCCTACAGAAGCCAGAAGAAATGGAGATCCTGAGAGCAGGGAGGTTTGTGGGTCCCAGAACGCAGCTGCTTGGACCCCTACTCCACTTCCAGGCCTCAGTGAAATTCAGAAACAGTCTCAGGAGACTCCTTGTCCAGGCATCATGCTGAGCTTCGAGGTGGACTTTGGATAGGCAGGTGGGAGTGGTCATGGTTGTGGATTTTGGAGCCCTGGTTGGGCCCATCTCTGCCATGTACTGCTTCTGTGTCCTTGAGTAGGCGACTTAACCTCCCCATGCCCCAGTTTTCCCAGTTGCTACTGGGGGCCTCTATCAGTTCTTGGTAGCCTCATGGTCATTTTTTGGATTCCTCGGGGTTACGCTTGCTGTGTGCTTGGCACTGAGCTTGATATTCAGCAGGTGCCTTGTGGCAGAAATGTCTGCTCAACTGGTGGGTCCTGCAGAAACCAGAAGCATTGAATGATTTTAGAAATATTTTAGGTACTGCTGGGATTGACTATCTCAGAAGAAGGAATAGGATATCTGTTTCCACTTAATAGCTCAAAGAATATTTTATTTAATGGTGAGAATTATCTCAAAATGGAAGGCTTAGGAGGGAGGGGAGTCCCAGTCCTTCCTCCCACTGGGGTCCATCAAATTTTGCCTGTGTGTGCCTGAGTCTTCTTCCTTTCCCCCAGCCTCAGCCCTGTCCATCTTCCCCAGCTGAGCTCCCTTCCATCTCTCTCCTTCAATTAGTCTCCCATCCTGACCCCAGAGGCATTCTTTTTTTTTTTTTTTTCTTTCCCCTTTTGCAGTGCTGGGAACTGAACCCAAGGCCTTGCACTGTGCATTGAGCTATGCTCCCAACCCTCCAGAGGGATTCTTGAATCAAACACAATGCTCTCCTGCTCACATACCCTCCATGGCTCCCCATTGCCCTTGGGAGAAAGGCTCACCCTTTAAACTCTGACCCCCACCTTCCTCATCTGCTTCACCATCATCCCCAGTCCCAAGGATTGGCTTCCTGTTTCTGTAACAAGGCTCCAGCTTCCAACGGCCTTTGCTGAATTATTCCCTCTGTCCAGAATATTCTTCTCTGCTAGATTAACTTCTACTCAGTCTTCATGCCCCAGGTCCAATGTCCTTACTTCAGGAAGCCCTTCCTGGTTTTGATGGTGGTCCTAGAGGCAGTGGTGACTAGACTCTGAGGTTCTGGGCAGTTAGGTGGCCAGGGCTGACTCTAGCCCAGCCTCAAGACCATGAGGTCCGTGAAGTCTGGGTGAGGTCACAATTTCCCTTGGGTGCAGATGGGCTCAGGGCTAAACCCAGTAAAGAAGGAGATGCTAGAGCCAAAGAAATATAATTTGTTCATTTGTTCATTTAATAATCACTGGGACAAATCACTGGCCAGGCACTGGGTTAGGTTGTTAGAATCTGAGCCTTTCCCTATTCTTTCTTTTTATCTATATATATTTTTTAGTTGTCGATGGGCCTTTATTTTGTTTATTTAGATGCAGTGCTGAGGATCGAACCCAGTGCTTCACACATGCTAGGCAAGTGCTCTACCACTGAGCCACACCTCCAGCCCCTCCCCTATTCTTTTTTTTTATTAAAATATATTTTTTAGTTGTAGATGGACACAATATCTTTATTTTATTTCTTTTTTTAATGTGGTGCTGATGATCGAACCCAGTGCCTCACGCGTGCAAGGCAAGCGCTCTACCACTGAGCCACAATCCCAGCCCCCCTATTCTTTTTTTTTTTTAATTTTTTAAAATATCTTTATTTTATTTTTATTTATTTTTACGTGGTGCTGAGGATCGAACCCAGCGCCTCACGCATTCGAGGCGAGCGCTGTACCGCTGAGCCACAATCCCAGCCCCTCCCCCATTCTTTTTTAAAAAATATTTTTTAGTTGTAGATGGACACAATCTCTTTGTTTTATTTATTTTTTTACGTGATGCTGAGATTTGAACCCAGTGCCTCACATGTGCTAGGCAAGCGTTCTACCACTGAGCCACCACCTCAGCCCTGCCTTCCTGGATTTCTCACAGTCTGTGAAACAGGGATGGATCTGCCCTATTTTATGGATTCACTTTTATTTGAGCCCAGAGAGGTTGAGTGGACTTGCTCATGGTCACGTAGCTGCTGAAGATGAATTTGAACTCAGATCCATCTGACATGGATCCTGAAGGGCTGCCTCGTGGAACATACTGGTTAAGAGCAGAAGTTTTAGAGCTGGGTGGTCCATCTTCAAACCTGCCTTTGCCACTGTGACAGACAATACCTATACCTGCCCATATCTCCTGTCCCATTTCTGGGTGCAATGGCCCATCTTTCGGCCACCAGCACCTGCCTCCTAGCGGTTTGGGAGTTAATGCCCCCAGGAGCAGCCCTCAGCCAAGGACTGATGAACACCAGTGGATAAACGCTTCGGCTCCCTGGCCCTTGGGACAGCTCACCCTCCACTGGCTGCCGTCCCTCCTGCCTCACTTTTCCACACTCTGCCCACATTTGGGGGATCACCTCCCACATGAACTACTTCCCCAAAACCCTTGTTTCTGTGCCTACTTCCGAGGGAGCCCCACCAGGACAGTTGCCCACTTGTAACTTCAGAAAAGCCATTTGACCTTTTGAACAAAGTCAAGCAGAAAAAAGAATAAACCTCACTGGGTTCTTGTACAAGTCGAGTGTGTCACTGTACGAACAGGCGCTCCCACAGCACAAATATGTGTGCACGTGTAGTTTTACAATTAAGATGGAACATTATAAATATAGTGATTATCAGAAGCTGTGAATGGCTAGGCTGAGGGTTAAGGTTGGATTGTGTTCCAGTGGCTACTTACTATTCATCCTACGTGGGTAGTTGAGGATGGGCTAAGGTTTTCACAGCTGGGTTTGGTTAAGTCCTCCTCAGCCACCTGGGAGGATCGGTTGCAGTGCTGAGGTTATTATTAGTGGTGGGTTGGTTGATGCAGCTTTGAACACAGTTGAGACCCGTGTTAGCTCTTGTCATGGTAGAAGAATGAAGCCTGAGACAAGTGGGATACCTTGTGTCACTTCTGGTCCTCAAAAACAGAGTGGGCCAAATTATACTGTTATATTGTATATTATGTGCATGTACAAATACGTAACAACAAATCCTATCATGTACAACTATAATGCACCAATAAAGGTGTGGGGAAAAAACTCCAATTAAAAAAATGAAATGTGGGGGCTGGGATTGTGGCTCAGTGGTGGAGCGCTTGCCTTGCATGCGGGAGGCACCGGGTTCGATCCTCAGCACCACGTAAAAATAAATTAAAAAAAGATATTTGTGTCCATCTACAACTAAAAAAAATTTTTAAAAAATGAAATGGGGTTAATCCTATTTTCATGGATAGGGTTAGTGTTAGTATGAGTTATATTTGCACTGCTGTGAGTGAACTTTTTTTTTTTCAGCACCAGGGATTGAACCCAAGGGCATTTAACCACTGAGCCACATCCCCAGCTATCCCCAGCTCTTTTTTATTTTAACACAGGGTATCATTAAGTTGCTTAGAGCCTCTCTAGGTTGCTGAGCCTGGCTTTGAACCTGTGATCCTCCTGCCTCAGCCTCCTGAGCCACTAGGAGTACAGGTGTGCATCATAGCACCTGGCTTTGAACTTTTAATAAGCTTTTCTATAAATAAATATATAATATGTATTTATGCATACATATAAAAATACAAATGGAAATGGAAATATAAATATATACATATACACATATGTACTAGAATTGAACCTGGGATGCTTTACTACTGAGCTGCACCCCCAGCCCTTTTTCTTTTTCTTTTTCTTTTTCTTTTTCTTTTTTGAGACAGGGTCTTGCTAAGTTGCCCAGGCTAGAGCTGAACTTGAGATCCTCCTGCCTCAGCCTCCCAAGTAACTGGGATTCTAGGCGTGTGCTCCAGTGTGAGGCTCCTACTGGTATTTTTTAGCAACATAGCAAATATTTGATAAAAGCTAACATGTACCATTGATGTGTTTACAATTACTACTTTTCTTTCATTTTTTTTTTTTGTGATGGGGTCTTACTATGTTGCCCAGGTGGCCTTTGAACTCTTGGGATCAAGGGGTCCTCCTGCCTCAACCTCCCAAGCTGCTGTTATGACAGGCATGTCACTGAGTTGGGCTGGCCTGCCTTCCTTTCTTTTCTTTCCTTCCTTCCTTCCTTCCTTCCTTCCTTCCTTCCTTCCTTCCTTCCTTCCTTCCTTCCTCCCTCCCTCCTTCCCTCCCTCCCTCTCTCTCTCACTCTCTTTCTTTCTTTCCTTCTTTCTTCTTTTCTTTCTTTCTTCCTTTCTTTGTGTTTTACCAGGGATTGAACTCAGGGACACTCAACCACTGAGTCACATTCCCAGCCCTATTTTGTGTTTTGTGTAGAGATAGGGTCTCACTGCATTGCTTAGCACCTCGCTGTTGCTGAGGCTGGCTTTGAACTCGCGATCCTCCTATCTCGGCCTCTCTAAGTGCTGGGATTACAGGTGTATGCCACAGCACCCGGTTGGTGAAATAATTTCTTGAAAGAAATAATTTCTTGAGCCAGCTGTGTGCTGGGTCCTGTGGTGGGCTCTCACTTTCTTTCTCTGATCCTCTGGGCTGCCCTCAGAGGGAGACTTGGGTGTTCCCCATTTTTCAGAGGAGAAGGTGGAGGCTCAGCCAGTGCAGCCAACTGCCCACCACCATTTAGCACTTCTGGACTCATTTTGAGATGAGGGACGTGGCAGGGGGTGGGACTGGGGGAAGCTGAGGCTGGGCATGTCCCCACTGCCCCTCTTTTATCCACTGCAGTACCTTCCAAACGAGACGGGCCTTCAAGACGAGAAGAAGGTACTGGACAGCATGCACCATGTGGTCCTGGTGTGGATTGGACCGGTCCTGCCACTTTTGGTTCTGGTGCACCCTGATTACATCAAACCCCTGGTGGGCGCGTCAGGTAGGCAGCTTGAGTGCTGACTGAGCCCTCAACTCCCATATTCTCTCTGGGCTTCTAGGCAGATGGGCTTTCCAGAGGAAGCGCCGCTTGAGTAGGACTTCAAGGAATGAATAGGAGTTCACCAAGGCAGGAATGGCAATACGGGTTGTGGAACATCATGAAAAAAAGCGTGAAAACACCTATGAGTCCCAGTAACGTTAAGAGGCTATCCACCTACCTGGAAGTCAGGACCAAGCACGTTTGGGCAGGAAGTTGTTCACTTAAGGTTTTGTTAAGAAGGTGTTGCTTGATCCCAGCCCACGACGCACCCATCATTTGGGTTGTGACACTCCACCAAGACTAGGCTCTATGTGGCCTATCCTTCAGCCTGCTTTCATCAGCTGGGGTGACCTTGACTAGCAGGGAGGGAGATGTGGAAGGCTTGCTTCTCCTTGCCATGGTCCACACCTAACCCAAGGTATGGGACTCCCAGCTGTGCTTGGCAAGCTCTTACTCATCCCTCAACACCTAACTCCAAAGACCCATGAGTCTCACCTCAGGGCTTTCTCATTCTTTCTTAATCCACTGGGACTGGGTGAGGCTGCGTCCAGCTCTTCTGCCTCATGATGGGACAGTCTTGCATGGAGTTGGGCATCAGGGGACAGTGGAGCATGGAGGGATGTGAAGGAAAGAGCTCCAAGAATTTGGGGATCTCTGGCCCCAGCTTGGGCCTCTATAAACCCACATCTGGAGACTGCCTCCAAAGCTGCCTCCCAGGGGTGGTGAAAGAGGACAGGGTTGCCCTCCTTACCTTCCCCAGCTATACCTTTGTCCTGCCCCTTGGTCCCGCTTACTGCATCTGTGAAGGGATGATGAGTCCCACCGCACTACGGGGGAACCTAGACCCTGGGAGCAGCGGTTCTTCCAAGTACTGGACACCCATTTGTGGTCAGAGGTCTGGATCAGGGCTCCAAGGGGCTGGGTCCAAATCCTGGCTTCTGCATGTACTTGCTGTGTGATGCTAGTGATTTTCCAAGCCTCTCAGGGCCTGTTTCTGATCTATAAAATGGGGACTGTTATAAAGACTCAGTAATACAATGTGAAGACTGGGGTGGGTGTAGTTCAGTGGTGGGGTGCTCACCTAGCATGATGAGTCTTGGGTTCCACCCCCAAGTATTGCAAAAGCATAGCACAATGATATAAGGTGGGTATGTGTGAATAAGGGTTTTTTTCTATTTAATATTTTTTTTTATTTTATATTTTGTGGTGCTGGGGATGGAACCCAGGGCCTCTTGCATGCTAGTTAACTGCTCTAACACTAAACTACATCTTGAGCCCTTTTTATTTTATTTTATTTTATTTTGAGACAGGCTCTTGCTAAGTTTCTCATTTTGGCCTTGAACTTAAGATCCTCCTGCCTCAGCCTCCTGAGTAGCTGGGATGACAGACACCTACCACTGTGCGGGTTTTATTTGTCTTTTTAATGTATGTTGCCCTCTTCTCTCCCCCACTTCCTTCCTCCTTCCCCCTTTTCTCTCTCTCCCCCTGCCTTTCATCTTCCTCCTTTGCCTCAGTCTCCTCCTCCTCTTCTTCCTTCATTGGCCTCCTTAGAACATCAGTGTCCTGAGCACCATCGAGTGGTGGTTAAGTCTCCAGGTAGAGCCTCTGGCATGATCCCCGCACTCAACAGACACTCAGGCCTCTTTCTCTCCCCTCCTCTTCTCTCCTTCAGGACAGGCAGGATATCCACTGCCTCCCACAACGGAGGAGCTGGATGGGGAACTCCTGACAGGATAGGGTGAGGCTGTCAGCTTGGAGGAGGCCTCCTGGCCCAGAAGCTCCCATCCCTCTGTGCCTGCCTGTTGGGATTGGGCTGGCCTGGCTCCAACTCACAGCCTCCATCCTCCCCTGGCGCCTCCTGGGGCTGCAACTGGGGGCTGCTGCTTTGGGGTTGAACCTACACAGTCACTGGGTTCCAAGGAAGGCAAGGCGCCTCTTGGAACTTCCATCTCCTAATCTTATGGGCACGTGGAAAGGGACTATTCATGGGCAAAGTAGGTGAAAATCTTTACAGAGTAGTCATGATCTATAAGTGTGTAATTACAGCTTGTCGGTATATGTTCATTTTTTATTGAGGTGAAATTTACATAACATACAATTAACCATTTTAAAGTGAATAGTGGGTGGCATCTGATGTATTCACAGTGTTGTGCAACCACAGGTCTCTCTAGTTTCAGAAGATTTTTCATCACTCCATAAAACACCCTGTGTCCAGGTAGTGATCACATCCCATCCTTGCTGGCCCATCCCTGGTGCCACCTGCTTCCTGTCCTGTACATTTGTCTGTTCCAAATATGTTGTATATAAAAGCTGGGCACGGTGGCACATGCCTGTCATTCCAGCACTTTGGGAGGCTGAGACGGAGGATCGCGAGTTCAAAGCCAGCCTCAGCAATGGCGAGGTGCTAAGCAACTCAGTGAGACCCTGTCTCTACATAAAACACAAAATAGGGCTGGGGATGTGGCTCAGTGGTTGAGTGCCCCTGAGTTCAATCCCCAGCACCAAAAATAAATAAATAAATAAATAAATAAATAAATAAATAAATAAATAAATAAGTGATATAAAAGGAATCACATATGTCTCTCTACTCTCACGTCTTGGTATAGCCATACATTTCCTTCTTCCTTTCTTCCCTCTCTTTTCTTCCTTTCCTTTCCTTTTTTTTTCTTTTCTTTCTTTATGTGCTGAGGATTAAACTCAGGGCCTCGCACATGCAAGGCAAGCTGTCTACCCCTGAGCTTTAGCCCCAGACTCTGTATTTTCATTTCTTTTGGGATACCTAGGAGTGGGATTGTTGGTCATTTGTAATTATATATTTGACTTTGTGTGTGTGTGTGTGTGTGTGTGTGTGTGTGTGTGTGTGTGCTGGGGATGGAACCCAGGGCCTCACACATGCTAAGCACATGCAATACCACTCAGCCACATCCCAGCTGTATAGTTGACTTTCTAAGGAAGCCCCTTTTGATTTTCCACACCAGCTGTGCATTCCTTGGTCACTAATAGGGGACTTGGATATCCATCTCTGATGCCAATAAGCAATAATTATAATTGCAGTAACAAAATATCCAGCAGTGGGTCAATTATTCATCTACATACACACATATTTAATGAGCATCTACCAAGTGTCAGGACACATTGGCTTGTTGAGTGTCACAGGATGCCATGAGGCAAGATAGTTCTATTTCCTCCTTCAGCAGATGAGGAGATGGAGGGGCAGAGTGGGAATAGATCCAAGTTTAGACAGCTAGTGAGTGGCAGGGCTGGAGTTTGAACCCAAATCAAGCCCTCAACCACAGTGATCTGCAGTATCTGTGTGGAAGAGATACTCCTTGCTGGGCTCCACGTGGGGCCTTTTCTGCTGCAGTCTCCTCTGAGTGAGGCATTACTGGCTCCTTTTTGCTGGAGAGGGAAGCTAATGGGAGGAGGCAGCCCAGATGCAGACTCTCCTGGCATGGGGATAGGGTTGGAGTGGAGGAGGAACCTGAGGACAGGAGAACAAGGGCTCAGCTGGGCAGAGGGATTGGTGAAGCTTTTCTGGAAAAGATATCAGTGAAGCTGGGCCTTGAAGGATGCATAGGAGTTTGCCAACTGGAGGCACCCTGCCACTCCAAAGGCACAGCTGTGGAAAACACCAGGGGAATTCAAGTGACTGGGTTGGCTGGAGTGCAGGTGTGTATGGGAGGGGGAGTAGGAAATGAAACTGAGAATTAAGCAGGAGCTGGATGAAAAGCAAATGAACTTGCACTTGATCATGGGGGTGATAGGGAGCCAGAGGAGGCATTTGAGCAGCACAGCCATTGATCAGATCTGAGTGTCAGATCAAACCCTGTGGGGTTAGAGGATGACTCCAGGGAGGAGAGGAGTAACTAGACTCCCATCTTCCTCTCCAGTGCTGACTCCTCCAGGAAGCCTCCTCCAACGCCTAGTAGCCCTTTCTCTGGACCGCCCTTAGCACCTGGCACACCTTCTGTCTTCTTGATAAATTGCATAGTGTGCCTCTGCTTCCTTTTTCCCACACCACCCCAGAGCTCCTCCAGGCAGGGCGTGGAGCTGAGCCATCTCTGCATCCCCAGCATCATCCATAATGGGCTGGGCACAGAATGGCAGCTGAAGGGGTGTGTTGAACGGGAGGATGAGTGGATTGATGAGTGTGTGTGCCAACTGGCCAATTGCTGGGGAGCATGTCGGGGGAGCAGCTGAGTCACATTCAGTCTTCTGTGACATCATTTGTATCTCAGATCTTTCCTTCTTCAGCCACTCCCCATTCAGTCCCAAATCTTTTCGTTGTATAGAAGGGGGCTGCATCTATCCATGCATCCACCCATTCGTTTTTCTTTTATTCACCCATTCTTTGATTGATTGATCGGTTCATTCATTGAATAAAAATTTCTTTAGCACCAAATGTTAGTGATCAAAATGGTCTCTTTCCACAGGAGGCTTAGAACTGGACAAATGCAATCTGGTGTGATTGTAGGGAGAGGGTACAGCACCCAATCTGAGACCAGAGGATAAGGACAGAGTATTTGGGGCTGAGATGGCAGCTCATGGAAAGACTTGGAGTGGAATGGGCACATGGCCTTTTTGAAGAGCTGAGAAAAGTTCTGTGATATTGAGCAAGAGGGTCCTGGGTGACAGAGGTGTCTATTTTTTTGTACTGGGGATTGAACCCAGGGATGTTTGACCACTGGGCTACATCCCAGGCCTTTTTTTTTTTTTTTTTCTAGTTTTTGAGACAGGGTCTCCCTAAGTTGCTTAGGGCCTCATTACATTGCTGAGGTTGGCCTTGAATTCACAATCCTCCTGCCTCAGCCTCCCAAGTCCCTGGGATTACAGGCATGCACCACCACATCCAGCTAAAGGTGTCTGTCTTGAGAGAGGTCTGGACAAGGGCAGATCATCCAGGGCTCTGGAAATGGGCAGAGCTGCTGGTGCTTGAGGATGACAGGTGTGTGAACTGGGAGGGACAGGGTCAGATCTAAGAGTCAGATAAGATCCCCCTGGGGCCAGCATGATGGACAGACAGGGAGGGTGTGACTGGAGCTGGGAAGCCTAGGAGGTATAGTTTGGATGGCTCGAGGTGGCAGAGAAGAGTGGGGAGGGTGAGAGGATGACTCCATTCCGTATGGAGCACACAGTTTGGCTCTGGGCTTGGAGGGGAATGTCAGCGTGCAGTGAGAGTGAAGAGCGTGTGAGAGGCCTGTGGGGGCCAGGGTGGGGCGGGCCTCTCAGCACTAGGCTGAGCTTCAGCTCTTTCACAGGGGCAATGGGGAACCGGGGAGGTGGGTGAACAGGGGTTTCACGTTCAGGTCAGTGTCAGGGATCTTTCTGGTTTGGATGTAGAGGGTAGACTGGCAGGGGGAGGTGGGGGTGGGAGAGGAGGCCCAAGGAAGTCCTCGGCAGAGGTCGGGGTCACAGCTCTGTCCTGAGTCATTGCATTGCTTCCCCTCTCTCCACAGCTGCCATTGCTCCCAAGGATGACCTTTTCTACAGCTTCCTGAAACCTTGGCTAGGTGAGTGCTGAGCGGGTAGGCCGGGCGGGGGCTTCAGGGAGGAGAGGGGAGGGCGAGGGATTCTTTGGAGGGGTCAGAAGAGCAGAGAGAGGGTCCCCTAACCTCAGTCTCCTGGGCCCAGGGGATGGCCTTCTGCTCAGCAAAGGTGAAAAGTGGAGCCGTCACCGCCGCCTGCTGACCCCTGCCTTCCACTTCGACATTCTGAAGCCCTATATGAAGATCTTCAACCAGTGCACCAACATCATGCACGTGAGTCTCCAGGCGTCACGGGAAGAGGGCAACAAGTGCTCCAGTCCAACTTCAGGGCAAGCAGCTCAGTGTCGGGGGGCCTCACGTCCTTGATCTGTACCTTGGTTTTGTAGTGAAGATGCAGCCAGGTCCTGTCAGCCTGGCTTGCTGTCTGAGGTCTCCACACCCATTTGTCATGTGTCTCTCTCTTCCAGGGTAAATGGCGGAGGGCTCTGGCGGAGGGCTCGATGGCCTCCTTTGACATGTTTGAGCATGTCAGCCTCATGACCCTGGACAGTCTTCAGAAATGCGTGTTCAGTTACAACAGCAACTGCCAGGAGTGAGTGTGACCTCCCTCGGGAAGACAGAGCCAGCTGCTCCAGGGGCGAGGTAGTGGGAGGAGAAAGGAAACTCCCAGTTGTTAGGCAACCCAGGCTGCTGGCATCTGTCACTGATAGACTGATGGGCCATTTGGTTTCAAAGAAAATGACATCACCAGGGCTAGGGGTGTAGCTCAGTGGTAGAGCACTTGCCTAGCATGTGTGAGGCACTGGGTTTGATCCTCAGCACCACATAAAGATAAGTAAACAAGCTGGTATAGTGGCTCACGCCTGTAATCCCAGCACTTAGGGAGGCTGAGACAGGAGAATCGCGAGTTCAAAGCCAGCCTCAGCAATGGCGAGGTGCTAAGCAACTCAGTGAGACCCTGTCTCTACATAAAACACAAAATAGGGCTGGGGATGTGGCTCAGTGGTCAAGTACCATAAATAAAATAAATAAATCAACAAAGAAACAAAATAAAGGTACTATGTCCTCCACCTAAAAAAATTTTTTAACAAAATGACATCACCCCTCTGAGCCTCAGTTCCCTTTGCCCCCAAAATAGCCATTATAATTTTTCCCCATAATCATGGTGTACGAATCTTAATCAGATGATTTATTAATGGCTTGGTACATAGTAGATGCTCAGGAAATGCTACCTTCCCTCATTCCTCCACAAAGCGTGCACAGTCCTTGGAAAGTGTGCCTCCCTTTCTGAGCCTCAGTTTCATTATTTATAAAACAAAGATGATAATACCTGACTCTTGGGGAGGTGCTGGAAAGATAAAATGATGTTACAGTGCCCTGGTACATGGTAGGTGCTCAATAACTATCTGTTGAATGACCTGATAAAATAATCGTAGCCCTGGTTTGTTGGTTAATTCATTTATTCATCAGATATTCATCATGGGGGCTGAGGATATGGCTCAGTGATAGAGCTTGCCTAGCATGCACCAGGTCCTGGGTTCCATCCCCAATAGTGCAAAAACCAACACACACACACACACACACACGCACGCACACACAATCTACAGAAAAAAAGAAAATATAGGTAATATGGGGCCTCTCTTGTCATTAGCCAATGGAGAGAGGAGGCTTGACCTAGCCAAGCTGTGCTCCTGGCTGGCCTGGACTCGGCATGGTCCTCTGCTCATGGTTCTTCTCCCCTGCAGGAAGATGAGCGATTATATATCGGCCATCATCGAGCTGAGCGCACTGGTCGTCAGGCGCCAGTATCGCCTACATCACCACCTCGATTTCATCTACTACCTCACAGCAGATGGGCGGCGCTTCCGCCAGGCCTGTGACATCGTGCACCGCTTCACCACCGAAGTCATCCAGGAGCGGAGGCAGGCGCTGCGCCAGCAGGGGGCCGAGGCCTGGCTGAAAGCCAAGCAGGGCAAGACCTTGGATTTCATTGATGTGCTGCTACTGGCCAGGGTGAGGCGGGGCCCTGGAGCGCGGAGCCTGTGCCAGAAGGCTTCCCCAGGAACTGCACCAAGTGTGCAAAATGACAAATGCCCAAACTCACATAGATCTAGGATGGAGTCAGATGTGGGCATGTAAGTGAGACCTACTGTGTGTCTGCTCAGGCTGCTGTAACAAACATTTTGGTCCTTTTGGATTAACTGAGGGGTTTTTGTTTTTGTTTTGTTTTGTGGTACTGGGGATTGAACCCAGGAGCAAGCTACCTTTGAGCAACATCCCAGGCTTTTTTATTATTTTATGTTATTTTGAGACAGGGTCTTGCTAAGTTGCCCAGGCTGGCCTTGAACCTGTGATCCTCCTGTTTCAGCCTCCTGAGTAGCTGGAATTACCGGAGGGCACCTTGAGGTTTGTTACATAGCCTAGCATGTGGGCTTCCTGTAGAAGGTTCCCTATGTGCTTGAAAAGAATGTGGATGGTTGGTCTTCCCTCCATATCCACAGGTTCCACAGGGGCAGATTCAACCAATCTCAGGTTGATCACATTTGAAAAACATTGCAACTGTATTTGAGTATGTACAGACTTTTTCTTGTCATTATTTCCTAATATAGTACAATAGCTATTTACATAGTACTTACATTGTATTAAGTATTCTAAGTCACCTGAAATGTGAGTATGGGAGGTTTTGTGTAAGTTTCATGCAAATACTACACCATGTAATTTATTTAATTTTTAATTTAAATTTTTTTCCTGGGGATTGAATCCAGGTCCTTGTGCATACTAGGCAAGTAAGTGTTCTACCACTGAGCCACACCCCTAGCCCCATGCCATTCATATAAGGGACTTGAACATCCGTGGATTTTGGTATCCATGGGGATGGATCCTGGAACTAGTGCTCTGTGGATACCAAGGGATGTCTCTGCCTCAGACAAGGTGGCTTGAACAACAGAAATTTTTTCTCTTTCAGTTCTGGAAGCTAGGAGTCCAAGGTGCTTGCAAGGTTGAGTTCTTAGCGGCCATGACAGAATGGTCTGCTGCAGGCATCTTTCTTTGGTTCGTGGATGGCCAATTTCTCATGTCTGCATATCATCTTCCCCCTGCATATGTCTGCATCCTAATCTTTTCTTATAAGAACACTAGCTGCGTTGGATTAAGGACACCCTTATGACCTCATTTGCACTTGATTACCTTCACAAAGACCCTCCCTCCAATTGTGGTCATATTCTGAGATGCTAGGAGTCAGGACTTACAAATTCTAGGGGACAGGGCACAATTCAGTCCATAACCCTTACAAAGATGAAATATATGACCTAGAAGACATGTGACACAGGATATATGGTCACCTCTTCATGGTATTTCTGTGGATTTTTTTTAACGTGCTGTAGATGGAACTTAGGGTCTCATGCATGCTAAGCAACCACTCTTCCACTAAGCTACATCCCCAGCCCTTCTGTAGAATTTCTGAGCAGCATCTGGGTTCTGGATCCAGAGAGTTCTGGATTCCACCCCGTCTCTGCCACTGAGTGGATATTTAACCTTAATCATATCACTCTTTTCTCTGAACCTCAGTTTCCTCATTTATACCATGGTGATTCTAAGATCTGATCACCAAGTTATTGTAGGGCAGCCTTTGGGATACATGGTGTTAGCAGCTGCTCGATAAATCAGCCATGTGCTACATGATGATGTTTTGGTTGGTGATGGGCCACATGTGTAACAGTGGTTCCATAGATTTTATCCTCCAGTGACACCATAGCCAACTTGGTTCGTGTAAGTGCACTCTGTGATGTTTTCACAATCATGAAATCGCCTAACGATGCATTTCTCATAATGGGTTCCCATATTAAACAGTGCAAAGCTCTATGAACCTCCTTCTTCCCCCATCTTTCACTGTCCTTCCCTCTTTCCCCATCTTTCTTATACAAGTAGCATATCTCCTTCCACCTGGATTATTTCTCCCCACAGCTTGACTTAAGAGAGCAGGGATAATCTAACGCTCAGGAGCCCCTAGGATGCAGAGGGTGGGATGAAGGGGCCTGAGCATCCGGTACTACCCATTCCAGGATGAAGATGGAAAGGAACTGTCAGATGAGGACATCCGAGCTGAGGCAGACACCTTCATGTTTGAGGGTAAGGAGGTGGAGTGAAATTGAGGGAGAGTGGGAAGGGCCACCATTGTCCCTTTAGGGGACACCAAAGTGGACACTATTGTCTGCCTGGAGATGGCAGCCTCCATTCAAACACCTCATCTGCTCGCAGGTCACGACACAACATCCAGTGGGCTCTCTTGGGTGCTGTTCAACTTGGCAAAGTATCCAGAATACCAGGAGAAGTGCCGGGAAGAGATCCAGGAAGTCATGAAAGGCCGGGAGCTGGAGGAACTGGAATGGTCAGTTTGGAGGGGAGGTCAAGGGGCTGAAGGGGCAATGTTGAGGCCAGAGCCTTGGGTGTGAATCTCTGCCCTACTACTTATTGATTGTGTGACCTTAGACAAGTCACCTGAGCTTCCTGAATCCCAATTTCTTCAGCTATAACATGGGGATGATAATGATGTCTATGCCTACCTCAGGATGCAATAGTTCTTAGTAGGAAGTTTTACAATAATGCTAGAGAATAAAGATTCCTCAAATGCAACCATTTATTTTTAAATTTTTAAATGTTATTTTATTTTTATACCTTTATTTGATTGATTTATTTTTATGTGGTGCTAAGGATCAAACCCAGTGCCTCACACATGCTAGGCACATGCTCTACCACTGAGCTACAACCGCAGCCCAGCAAGCATTTATTTATTGTTTATCTGCACATCACTCTTGTGGCTGCTGGGCTTGACTGAGTGGAGTGGGATTGCTTTCAAACCGAGAGTTGATTCATGTCTGCTCCATAGGTGGTCTCATTCTTATTGGATCAGTGACTATTCTGGGGCATATTCTTCTTTGTGCTGAGTCTAGAAGTAGTAACCTCCACCCAACCAGCTTTCCAAACAAGTTACATTCGGAGGCACTGAGGGTTGGGACTTCAACATGTCTTTTTTTTCTCTCCCTCATGGACACGGTTTAACCTATAGTTCTCTATTTGGGTTCTGCACATGGTACAGATGGTTTTGTTATGCCTTTTATCAAGTGTACACATGGTTTGGTACACATGGTTTTGTTACTCCTTTTATCAAGTGTTTTAAAATTATAAAATAGTTGGGTCCAGTAGTGCATGCCTGTAGTCCCAGCTTCTAGGAGGCTGAGGTAGGGGGATCATTTGAATCCAGGAGGTCAGGTCAGCCTGGGTAACATAGTGAGACCCTGTCTCTATAAGTACATATATACATACATACATACATACATACATACTTTATTTTTTATTTTTTTTAAATTTTTTTTTTTTTTAGTTGTAGATGGATGCAATATCTTTATTTATTTTTTATGTGGTGCTGAGGATCGAACCCAGTGACTCACACATGCGAGGCAAGCGCTCTACCACTGAGCCACAGCCCCAGCCCCATACATACATACTTTAATGGATCTGTACAAGCAAATAAATTGCTGTTGCCCTGAGCCTCTCTAGTTATGCTGGCACCTCCCCTGAGCGCCCCCGACCACCACATAATTCATCAATTTAAGCATTAATGCAGGGCCCAGTAGGGACCCCAAGAAACGAGCCCCAGTGCTTGCTATTTTTGTGTGTGAGTGGAGGGAGAAAAAGACAGAGGAAGGGGGAGGGAGGGCTGGGGATTGAACCCAGGGGTGTTGTACCACTGAGCCATATCCAAGCTCTTTCATTTTTATTTTTTAATTTTGAGACAAGTTCTCACTAAATTGCTGAGGCTGGCCTCAAACTTACAATCCTCCTGCCTCCTCTTCCCAAGTTGCTGTGATTACAGGTGTACACCACTACACCTGGCTTGCAGTTTTGATTGGTTACATTTCTGATTGGTTGGTAATCAGATATTTTGCATCCTAAGTGTTAGTGGTACAACACGGGATAACTGCAAATAGCAGAAAATGGGGCATTTTTTTCCTGCCTAGCTGCTCGTATGTGTGTTTGGGACAGTCTCAGTTCCATTCTCTCATTCTCTCCAGGGACGACCTGACCCAGCTGCCATTCACCACTATGTGCATTAAGGAGAGCCTGCGTCAGTTCCCACCAGTGACTCTCATCTCTCGTCGCTGCACAGAGGACATCAAGCTTCCAGATGGACGCATCATCCCCAAAGGTGACCACTGTGTGCCCCCCCCCCAATGCTGGTGTACTGTCCCATGATGTGGCTGCTTTGTTGTCCACAGGGTCCTAGGCAAGCTTGCCCCAGGTGCATTATCCATGTAGATGTGGCAGCTGTGTCCCCTCCTGGTTTCTGGGGTGCTAGGGGGATGCCTGGTTGTGAATGGGGGAGATACAGGTGGGTAAGTCCTGTTGGAAAGAAAGGAGCTGGTGTGGCAGGGTTGGCCCTGGGAGGGTACAAGGGGGGGGGGAGTCAGTTTCATTCAGTCACCAGCTGTCACCTGGAGACCTTTCCTGGTTGATGCTGGGGATCTAAAGAAGCCTCATTCCCAGGCCCAGGCCTTGAGGACCACCCAGTCTGCCGGGAGCAACAGCAGGGCACAGACATTCCAAGCCACTTGGCTCAGGGATGAGCTAAAGGGAGAGAGGAGGGCCAGAGAAGCCCAAATATGGAGGGATGGCTCCACCTAGGGAGGAATGTCAGGGGTGCTTCTTGGAGGAGGAAGGACCATCTTGGAGGCTGGAAATGAAAGAACAAGCATGCTCATGGAGCAGAGCCTCAGGTGCCGACTGTACAAAGCCTTGAATGCCAGGTGCAGGCACTTGACCTCCATTCCGAGGACAGTGGAGAGCCAAGGGAGGAGAGTGAGCTGAGGAGGATGATACTATATTTGAGAGAAAGATCCCTGTGTGGCCAGTACGACAACCAGAAAGGCAATGAGGACTTCCTAGGGAGAGGCAGGGGGTGGACAGGGCAGCAGGGCTTTTCAGGGAAGGATGGACAGGAAGTGGTAGCAGATGCTCACGAGAACACCATGGCTCCAGGGAGGGCTGGGGAGAAGAATGTTTCCAGAGGAGGCCCTATCTCCCTTTGGCCCCACTGATCCCCCCTGTCTCCCCAGGAATCATCTGTTTGGTCAGCATCTATGGAACCCACCACAACCCGACAGTGTGGCCTGATGCCAAGGTGAGCTCCTGCTCCAACCTTGCCCTAAGCCCTGCACACTTGACAGGAGGCAGGTGTGGTTGGATTGAAATGAGTGTGGTGTTGAATGGAAGAGGTCCTGAAGTGCCTCTGGTCCCCGGAGGTTGAGCGAGGGGACCAGGCTAGAATGGCCGGGCCAGCTCTCAGACTCACCTCCAGTCTATTGCTGTCTAGGTGTACAACCCTTACCGCTTTGGCCCAGACAATTCACAGCAGCGCTCTCCGCTGGCCTATGTGCCCTTTTCTGCAGGACCCAGGTAAGCCACATGGGGAAGGTACAGAGTCAATGCGAATTCAAGTGTGTGCCATCAGAAACACAGACCACGCCCCACCTAGGTGTCCCTTCCACCAACCCAAGTCCTCTCTGCACCTTCAGCGAAGCAAGAGATCCCCAAATTAGACTCTGCAACAGCATTACTGGGTGCTGGGCATACCTACTGTGTGCTAGAACCCGCGTTCTGGGTTCACACACTTCCAGCAGCTCTATGCTGCTGCTGTCTACACTTTACAGATGCGGGAACTGAGGCTCAGAGAACGTCATTTATCCGGAGGCTGCACCAGGATTTTAATACTCGACCCCAAAGTCACATTTATTCAACAATTCTTGGGGTCTCACTAACCCTCGTCTAGCCTAGGATGTTCACCCTATGTTAAAGAAGAGTCATGTGAGGCTCAGGGATCCCGCACACATAGCGGCGGGACCTGAGCCCATGCATTCCTTTCTCCAGGAACTGCATCGGACAGAGCTTCGCCATGGCAGAGATGCGCGTAGTGGTGGCGTTGACGTTGCTGCGCTTCCGCCTGAGCGTGGACCGTACGCGCAAAGTGCGGAGGAAGCCGGAGCTCATCTTACGCACGGAGAATGGCATCTGGCTCAACGTGGAGCCACTGCCTCCTCGGGCCTGAGTCCCGCCAGGAGAGGTCCAGGCCCCGCCCCTGAGGAATCAGGCCCCTCCCTGATCCTGAGGCTCTGTTACCGGAGGACCAGGCTCCGCCTTTGGACAGCCTGTTGGTGCTGGCCATGCCCCTCAAGGCAGGGCTCCACCCACGAGGGTCTGATCCCGCCCCTTGAGTTCCCGCACCTGCCCTCCTGCTTGAAGGACCAGCCTCGGCCCCGCCCCCTCGGGCTCAGGCCCAGTCCCCGGAGTATGACGGATTGAGGTTCTCAGGCCGCGCCCCTGCGGATCAACGTTCCCAGGCCCCGCCCACTGAGCCTTCTGAGGACCTAGGACTCACCTCTCGGACTCAAGACCCGCCTCCCCAGTCTGGCTTCTAAATTGAGGACTTGGAAGTTGGAACCTGGGGTCAGACCCTGAACGTGGACATCACCTTTTTGGATCCCTATCTCATATGGCGGTCTGCTCAGGAGTCATCCCAGAAATCGGGCTGTTTTCTTTTGTTGTCTCACAAGCCCCTTCCTACCTCTCTTACTCAAAGGCCTTTTGCTGAGGGTTCTAATTTTTGAAGAATAAAAAGAAATGTTTGCAGACACCTCCTCCTACCCTCCATCCCCTCGCCTGCCAGACCCTTACACCTGGAACCCAGGATGGGAAGGAGGGGCTCTGGGCAGCTGGGAAGCAACTGAGGGAAGCTATGTGTGGGCTAGGAGGCTGGGACGTCATTTGTCGTAGGACATAAACTCATATTTTGGGGGGACAGTTTGTATACTCATTTATTTTAATAGAATGTAAGGTTTGGGAGAAGCAATGTGTGTGTTGGGTGGGATGGTCTAGGAAGAAGCTGGAGGGTGGGGCTCTAGGTTTGGACTTGAGCCCCTGGATACAGTGAACTGCCACCAGCTGACATGGGGAATGTGAGTGGAGTAAATTGTTTCTTTGAGTATGAGCTCGGGATATCAGTTTTGGCTCGAAGGAGTTGGAGATGTCAAACAGGCAGTTGGCTAGATGGTTCTTGAACTTGGGAGACTGATGTTTAGGGGTTGCATGTTTTAGAAGTCTCAGTCTCTAAAGAACCAAGGCTGGGTGAAATTGCTGCCGCACGCGCGTGCGTGTATGTATGTGTGTGTGTGTGTGTGTGTGTGAGAGAGAGAGAGCCCTGAGAGGCATGTCTCCAAAGTTAATTTGGCAGTGGTGAGATTGAAATGGATTGCATGCATCCTGTGTGCTCTTCATAGGTTCTCATTTAGTTCTCACACTGATTGATGAGATCACTTTATTGTTTCATTTAACAGAGGTAGAAACTGATACCCCAGAGGGAAGCAACTCACTCAAAGTCCTAAAAATACCTTATGTTGGGGCCTCAGTGGGGATCCTGAGTCCTTTTCTGTCCCATCCCTCAGAGTCCTGGTCCCTGCCTGGGCCTCTAGTCTCTCTAGTTAGAAGCTGGTGTCAACAGGGGCTGGGTTGGGCTGTCGATGCTGGAGGCAGTGGCCTGGGGCACCCTGCTGGCAGAAGTTTGGGGATCATGGTCCAGAATCCCCTGTCTGGGATACTCTGGGGTTGAATGGGAAATGTGTGGTCCCTGCACCCTGCACTGGTCCTACTGGAGCTATTTGGCCCTTGCTGCTGCTGCTGCTGCTCCCACAACCCTGTCCTGATGGAGGATTTTCAAGCATGCATCGCCCGCCAAACATCCCTTGGCCTCCTTTAAAGCAACCTCGTCATCTTGCCAGAAAGAGACTATGGTGTTGGGAGCCAGTACTTCCTGCTCTGTCCCTTCTTAGTGCAGGCCATGGGTACATGGCTGCCTCTCTCTGCGCTCCGTTTTCCCTTGTCATGTGGATCTTACAGGGTCATTGTGCTTGTAATGCACATCCACTAAGAGCTGTGAGGTGGAAGCAATGAGAGGGAGGAGGAGAGATGTGGAATCTGTGAGTCTGCATGTGTAATTCTAATAACACAACCAGGCTGGGTCTTGTTACCGGCTGCTGTGGGCTCTCCTTCCTCTTTTAAGTGTGAAAGATGCTCCCTCTGCTGGAAAATTTGGAGATAACAGGCTCTCCATAATTGCATGTGCATCCTCCAGAGCTCTTGTGTGTGTGCACGTGTGACCGTGTATGCATTTGGGTGCTGTGTGTACGTGTGTATGAATGTGTGTGTGTACGTATATATATATGTGTACCTAGGTGTATGTGTGTATGCCAGTGTGTGTGCATGTGGGTGTGCGCTGAGAGCAGAGGAGGGAGAACAACTCACTGAACAGCTGTCTGTCCACGCCAGGCTGTGATCATGGCTGGAAGCCGCTGAGAGAGCCCTGCCTGTCCCCAGGCCTGACCCGTGCAGAGGCAGGACATTCTGCAGACACACTGCCCTGAGTACTGGCGGGTGGATATAGGGGATAAAGGGCCCAGCTCCCTCACTCTGGGTGGGGTCACTCAGGTGCATGTGCTGTGTCCCCTGGAGCTCCCCACAGGACTTGGCCTCGTCACCCACAGTGGAAACGTCCTTGGTCAAACTCCTTTAAATTGCTTCCTTCCCTTCACATCCTACCTCCCCAGGGCCCTGCTGGTGTTCCCCGGGACCACCTCCCACAGAGACAACTTGCAGCTGAATTCTTGTCTTGAGGTCACCTCTGAATAAAGTATTTGCTCTTGAACCCTTGTGTTGTGGTTTCGGGGAACCCCAAATAAGACACATGTTGACTGGCTCCTCATACCCCAACACGCCTATTCTTTATTTTTGGTGCAGAGAATTAAACTCAGGGGTGCTCTACCACTGAGCAACATCCCCAGACCTTTTTATTTTTCTTTTGAGTTAGGGTATCACTAAACTCCTGAGGTTGGCCTGGAGCTTGCAGTCCTTCTGCCTCAGCTTCCCAAGTAGCCGGGATTATATGTAGGCATCTGGTTTCTTGGGCTATTCTTATTCCCTCTTTATGGAGGAGGAATGTGAGGCTCAGATAGGGTAAGTCACTTGCCCAAGGTCACACAGTTGGCAAGTGGCAGACTTCAGTTTTGACTTTGAGCTGTATCATTCCAAGTCCCTCACTTGCCCCCCTTCTCTTGAGAGCCTCCTCCTTGCCACAGGAATGAACAAGGAATGTTCCCAGCCAGCCAAGTCCCTGATGGATGTTCTAGAAAAACCCAAGGCTGTTGTCTGTGTCCTTATTGCTTGGTGCTGAACACGTGCCAGAGAATGCTGTAGGCATTTTATTCATTTCTCTTCCCTTTTTCTTACCTGGTCTTGTTGTAAAAAAAAAAAAAAAAAAAGTTGTAAGTGTAGAAATTTGTTGGTAATGTTGAAATGTACAATTTGGGTAAGGTGAGCAGGGACAGCTTTCTCAACCCTCCAGAGTATCAGCCAGGGCAGTTAGTCAGAGACTGAAAGAGCCACTTTGCTCAGTGGTTTGGGAGGCTGAGGCAGGCGGATCGCGAGTTCAAAGCCAGTCTCAGCAATGGCGAGGTGCTAAGCAACTCAGTGAGACCCTGTCTCTACATAAAACACAAAATAGGGCTGGGGATGTAGCTCAGTGGTCGAGTGCCCCTGACACCCTCGCCCCCCAAAAAAGAGTCACTTTGAAGATGGCTCACTCTGGTGGCTTGCAGTTGACTGGGGTTCTCAGTTATGCTCAGATAGGATTCAGGAGAAGGTAGGTAGACTTCATCTCTGTATCAGTCAGTGTTCTCCAGAGAAACAGAACCAGTTGTACCTATTATCCATCTGTCTATCTATTTACCTATCATGGTTTGAATCTTGAATGTCCCCTAAAGGCTATGTGTTGAAGGCTTGGGCCTCAGTTGATGGCCCTGTTGGGAGATAGTGGAACCTTTAGGAGGTGGGACCCAGTGGAAAGAAGTTAGGTCATTAGGGGAGTACCCTTGAAGGGGACATTGTGACCCTGCCCTTTTTCTCTTTTTCTGCTTCCCGGTCACCATGAGGTGAGCTCTGCCATGAGCTCCCCACCATGATGCTGTGCCTCACGACTGGTCCATTTCTCTACTTCATTCAGGTTTCTGCCCAAAGGTCATGTGTTGGGGAGTCCTCCCTGATCACTGAGTCCCAAACAGCCCCTCAGTCACTTTCCAGCAAGTTTTACTCTAATTCTCCACAACATATGTGTCATGTCAATAGATACCTCCACAATCATCTATTGGTTCAGCAGCCCCAGGCCAGTCCAGATTCAAGGGGAAGGGAAATAACTCCTCCTTCCGTTGAGGACAATGACCAAAAATTTGCACCCATTTGAGGGTCTGGGTTAGATCGTGGGTTTCTGCATTTCCAAAGTGCTACTAGTAATGCGGATGCTGCTGGTCTAACAGCCATAGTGTGGGTGGCGGGTTCTTAGACCTCATGACTACAGAAGTTCTTCATCCCTAAATCCTTAATGAGTACCTACTGCATGCCAGGACTCACTTTCATCTGTGCTGTCACGTTTCACTACTTAATTGTGTGGCTGAAGAAAGTTACTTCTGTTTCTGCTTTTCCCCAGACCTAGCTGCTCAGCTCTGCTGCCTTTCACCTTCTGCCTGGCTCTTCTCTGGAAGGACCTACTAACAGGTGGATAATCCCCCTCAGAGAAGGGAGAATCTGGGGGCAGCACACCGCAAGTTGTGGAGGGCTCCAGAGTCTTCCAGGGCCAGAAGCTGGGTCAGCAAGGGCTAGAAGGCACGTGGGTAGCGGGAGGGCCAGTTCTGGCATCTCCCCAACATTCTATCAATTGCTGGAGGAATCTTTATCTTAGTTCTCTCTCTCACTCAACAAGTCCATCCTTCAAACTCTCATTTGGAGCCTGATTAGGGGGAGATCTCAGAGGAGCTAAGACCACAAAGGGGAATTCAAAATAGTTTCTGGACAAGATGTGCCCACTTTAAGACCAGCATCTTGCTGGGCATGCTGCAGTACAAGCCTGTAATCTGTTACTCAGGAGGCTGACACAGGAGGATTGCAAGTTTGAGGCCAGCCTGGGCAACCTAGGGATACTCTGTCTCAAAAACAAAAGCAAACAAACAAAACCCAATATATCATTTCCCAGATGGTAAAACTGACCCCAGATAGGGCCAGCATTGCCCATGATAGAACAAGGACTCCACTTGGGGCCTGGATCCCTTTCACTCATGGATTCTTTGAGCCTTCCTGACATGTTTTTCTGTCCTCTGACCTCTGAAGCTGAGCCTAACAGGTATGCTTTCCCAGTTCGGCTCTTTATCCACAGAATCTGACACAGGAACATAAGTCCCAGACTTGTTAGAGGCAGGACTTGGATCCTCACCAGGCTGTGCAGCTTGCCAGCACAGGTCTTCATCTCTGAACCTCCTAATTCTGCCCTGAGAAATGGTGCATGATGTTCTCCCAGTCCATTCTTTTTTTTTTTTTTTTAAATATTTATTTATTTTTTAGTTTTAGGTGGACAGAATATCTTTGTTTTTATGTGGTGCTGAGGATCGAACCCAGTGCCTCACGTGTCCTAGGCGAGCACGCTACCACTGCGCCACAATCCCAGCCCCTCCCAGTCCATTCTTGAGAGGAGGTCAAGGAGCCAGGAGCCTGGCTCTGGTTTCCTGGCACCCAAACTCTCAAGCTCATTGCTTTTACTTGCCCACTGTTGGCTTTGGAAAGGCAGAGGCTGCTATAAACCTGGGGGCCCAGAGTCACCTTGGCCCCTGATTCAGGCAGAAGGCCTGGAATCCTGAGGATCCCCTATGCCTGGGACCCTGAGGTGGTTTCCCTGTGCACCCAGCTGGCTCCTCCCCCGAGTACTGGCTGCCTGCCCAGGCGGGGAGGAGGCAGCCAGCCTGTGAGGATTGGCTGGCCTAGCCCAGCCCAGGCCAGCTTCCTGTAGCCTCCTACAGGTCAGGAGCCAGGGACAAAGAAGTCCCAGAGGAGGTGACAAGAGATTGTAGGGGACAGGCTACTCCTGACAGAAGGTGCCAGGCAGAGGTGGGAGTGGGGGGCCTTGGCCCAGAATGGGGAGGGTGAAGTCCAAGGCTGAGGTGGCTCCAGGGAGCGTGTCAGTCCTGCTAACTGGAGGTTTCTGGGTAGCCACCAGTCCTGGCCAGTTCCCCATGATTCAGGCTGAGTCACTGTGGGCTTTAAACAGACTCTCTCTCTCTCCTTCTCTCCCTCCCCTCTCTTTTCCCTCCTCACTGCCTCATCCCTGGATTGCCCTGGGTTTTCTTCCTCTTCCCTGTCCTGCCCCCAGCCTTAAAGTCTCCACTCCTGTGTTTCCTGTCCCTTTCCTGGACTGCAGCAGCTCACCCTCTGTCCCATCTTCTCTGCAGGATGCCGCAGCTGAGCCTGTCCTGGCTGGGACAGGGGCCCTGGGCAGCCTCTCCTTGGCAATTCCTGCTGCTGGCTGGGGCCTCCTGGCTCCTGGCCCACATCTTGACCAGGATCTATGCTTTCTATGACAACTGCTACCGTCTCCGATGTTTCCCACAGCCTCCCAGACGGAACTGGTTTTGGGGTCACCTAGGCCTGGTGAGTGTGGCATAAGGGGTCTAGAGTATCAGGGTGGATGGACTTGCTAAGAAGGGGGAATGGGCTCAGAGAGTTGGGGCCAGGGAGTAGACTTGGGCCTGGAAAAGCAGAGAAGTGAGGTAGACTGTGGGGAACCCCTTTTCTCTCTGCCCTGTGAGGTCCCTTCCTCTGTTTCTTGTCCTATTCATGCCCTGAGCCTTTTCCTTTCCCTTCCTTATCCCACTGCTTTGGGTCACATGGGTTACTGCCTTCCCCACATTTGTGCATCCTGTCCTACTTGGGGGGCTCCCAGGGTAGACATCACAGAGCAGGGACCCCCAGCCAGTCCAGTTTCCACCCTTGGATTTGGGACCTCCGCAGGGGCACTATCCAGGTTCTACTTCCTGCCTGGCTCATCTCTGTTGGCCTTAGGTCTGCCAGTTCCCCGCATCCCCCCATCCACACCCACAGGGGCACTGATGGGCCAGCGGAGAGCTGGGGGCAGTTTCTCCTCCCCCTCCACCTCTTCAGGCACTTCCCTTTTCTTATCCTGCCCTCCACCTCCAAGATGTATCAATGGGCCCAAGTTGGCCACTTTCCCTCTCTCCTCTGTCTCTCACCTGCCCTTCCTTCCTTCCTCCCTTCCTTCCTTCCCAGTGCTGGGGACTGACTCCAGGGCTGCACACATACTTGGTGAGGGCTCTGTCACTGAGCTACACCCTACTCAGCCGCTTTCCTTTCCAGAGAGGATTGCTCTGTCCTCTCCCATAGTGACTACACCTCCTGGGATGGGGCCCCTCACTTACCATCCCGGCCTCATTCCCGGAGGCCCTTGCTTTATGCTGTGTTCATCCACTGTTTCCAGAATCATATCTTGACCTTGCTGTCACTTGTTGGGGCATCACCTCCAATGGCATTGATGATGTGTGGCCTTCTCTCAGTACAATGCTCCTTCCAGCTTCCTTGTTTATCTCTTTCTTAGCCCTCAGGACTTCCATCCCCTCTATGCCTTAGTCCAACAGCTTCTTCAACCACTTCCCGCTCAGGTCCCTATCATGACTCACAAGCTGAAGTCTTTTGATGTTTGGGCATTCCTTCATGGATGTTTGGAAAAAGTTACTTTGGATAGACTCTGCCATGTTCTCTGATGCCTTCTCCACAGTGATGCTGAAGAAGGTCACAGAACTGGACAGATAGGTTCCACGTAGATTCCTACCCAGCTACCTCCAAGGCACTTTGCTCTGAGCCACATCTCCTATCTCCTTGATCAGCCACCTCCTCGTGGGCGAAGACTCACCTTCGTTCATGGTCTCCTTTTTCCTGTTCATTCCTAATCTGGTCCCCATTCTCACCACCCTCATGACCTCCAGGTTCCCAAGGACACCTCCCAGACCCATCTCATACATCTCCCAGCAGTTCTCTGCTATGCTAACTGTCCCATGCCCAGGAACCTCCTCTTCTCTTGGTTCCTGGATGACATCCTTCCCCGGTGTCCCCTGAGCTCCCTGTGGCCCCTCTATCTCCCTTGAGCTCTGTTTCCCCCAGGCTTTTCATATAGGATTCTCTGAGACCCCAAGCACTCCTCCTCTCTGTCCTGAAGCCACCTCCTTGGCCAGGGGTGCAGATCCTAAGTTGACCATCAGTTCCCTCCTGAAGTGAGTCCCAAGTTCACATCTCTCCTGAACTGGGGACCAAGATTAGGGCTGCCTCCAAACTTGTTTTATGCAAAGCTGGACAGGAACCTGGCCAGAGCTAGTGGAAAGAGGCTGTGCTAGGATCTGGGGACAAGGGAGAAAGTTGGATGAAGTAAAATTAGCTATGAGTTCACAATGAATGGGGGTGCATCGTAAGGTGTTGGTGGGGAGGACAGAGAGAGATACGGGGAGTTGAGATGGGAATAATCAGAGACATAGAGACAAAAAGAGAGATGCACATACACATGGGGAGAAACTGAGACAGAAGGAGGGGAAGAAATGCATGCACAGAAAGACAGACAAACAGGAGTAAAGAAACACTTGCAGACACTAGTGCCTGTATCTATTTAATTTCTATCTCTGCTTGCAACTTATTTATCTTTAATCTATTTAATCTACCCATTTTATCAGCTTATAATGTATCAGTACCTAGCAATCATCTATGTATCTATCATATCTATATTTATCATCCCTTCATCTATTAATAATCTGTATATTTATCTCTCTATTCCTATCTGTCTATAATACATCACATCTATCACTAATTTATGTATCCATCTTCATATCTCTTATCTGTCATATCTATCTATGATCTATTCACAATATCCATCTATTATCTATCTATCTATCTATCTATCTATCTATCTATCTATCTATCTATCCTCCATCCATCCATCCATCCATCATCTATATACCTATCTAGGAAAAGAAACAGAGATGAAGAGAGTGAGGGTTCAGAGAGAGGCACATGGATAGAGATACAGAAACAGAGACAGACATGAACCAGCAGAAGCTGAGCGATGAGAGGTGAAGAGAATGACCCAGGTGGAAGGGGTGAGAGGAGTGGGGCTGGGGTAGGCAAACAGACGCACCGGGCAGTGGTAGAATCCAAGTCCCCTGGGCAAGACTGGCCTCAGCCTTCTCCTTCCCCAGGCACAGAACAATGAAGAAGGCATGCGGCTGGTGGAGGAACTGGGCCACTGCTTCCGTGATGTCCACCTCTGGTGGGTCGGGCCCCTCTACCCTGTCCTGCGGCTTGTCCACCCTAAGTTCGCTGCCCCCCTGCTCCAGGCCCCAGGTATCTCTCCCAGGGTCCTGACCCTGAGCCTCTTCCCTGTTTCTATTCCCAGCCCTTCCTACCCCTGGATAGGCCAGGCTGAGCAGGGGAAGGGACAATATTCAACAAAAACCATGGCTCTGCCTATAACCTGCCAGTGACTCCAGACAGGGCTTTGGCTCTCTCTGGCTGCTCAGGTCTTTTTCAGTTGTGAGTGATGGAAACTCATCCTGGTGTGGTTTAAGCAAAGAAAGGGGATCTATTGATAGTAAAGGAGACAGGGAGAACTGTCTTCAGATAAGCTAGATTCAGGTCTTCAAACAATACCAGCAAGAGTCTTCATCTCATAGTCTGCTTCCTCCCGTGATGACTTCACTCTTATGCTTTAAAGATGAGTCGAAGGATCTCGATTCCTAGGGAAAATTCCCTATAGTTCCAGGATTCTTTTAAATTTGGTTGGTTTGAGAGACAGACCCAATGCTTCACCTAATCACTGAGACTTGATTGTGGAGGCTTAGCTCAGCTCTGGATGGTGGAGCCACCTTCTCAGCTACTTGGATTGAGGATGGGGAAGGTGCTGGTTCCAAGAGAAGGCTGGCCGCTGGATCAGAAGACATTTATCCACTAGCATCACTGTAAGATGGGTAGTTCCTGGGTAAAGAAACTGAGGCTCAGGGAGGTACCATGACTTCTCAAGTTCACATAGCATAGCAAGTCCTCCTCCTCAGTTCTGTGCACTGTGGTATGCCCCAGCTGCCTCTGATGGAAGAGTCTCTAAGCTGGTGGGAAGAGCTCAGCCTCTGAGGGGGGAGGTGGATCCTCTGATCTTTCTACGGAGCCCTAACACTTAGTGCTTAGTGTGGAGTGAAGGAGGATACTGAGGCAGGCTGGGTCATACCTGTGTCACATCTGGAATGTTAATGGGATCACATTTAAATGCTGTCTGGGGATCATCTATAGGGCACACTTGATTCGTGTCAGACTGCCTTAGGTTGTCTATTTCAGACCATGATGTATCATGTCAGGGCAGATCAGGTATGCTGTGTCCGTGGCGGATCATGGTGACACATGTTGTGTCCATATTGTATGTCCCAAGCATATCAGGAGATGTCAGACAGTGTCGAGACAGGGTACTCTAGGTTCCTGTATAGGTGTGTTTTAGAGTGTTGGGCCATGCTCCATAGGGGACTTGTCCAGGCCTGCTGGGGGTGCTGTGCCTTTGCTTGCTCTGGTGCCCCAGTTCCTCACTCCTCCCCGATTCCTACACCCTTCACTGCCTTCCTGCTGTTCTGGGCTTGGAGGAGGGAAGTGCAGACCCCTGGCTGGGAGTCACTCCATGGGCCCTGATGGCGCTCATTTTTGCCAGCTGTGGTTGCACCCAAGGAAAGGGCTTTCTATGGCTACCTGAGACCCTGGCTGGGTGAGTAACTGCAGGTGAAAGGGATTTGGGACAACCTGGGGGGCCAGGGGATGGTGCTGCCCTTGCCTACTGCCCATGGCCACTCTACCAGGGGATGGGCTGTTGCTGAGTGCCGGTGACAAGTGGAGCCACCGTCGGCGCCTGCTGACACCTGCCTTCCACTTCAACATCCTGAAGCCCTACATGAAGATTTTCAACCAGAGTGTGGACATCATGCACGTGAGTTCCTTGAACCCAAGGCCCAGTGGAAAGGGAGAGTGGCTCCCAACAGGTCTGGTCTGCAGTCCTGTTTCTGCTGGTGGATTTGGGGCTATAGCTTTTCCTCTCCAAGCCTTGGTTTCCTCATCTGTAAAATATAAGTAATAATCTCTACTTAAAATGTGGTCAAGATGATGTCACGGAGCCATGTCCTGGCAAATAGTGAGTGCTTATAAGTCATCAGTTTCTAGTCTCCCTCACAGAAGCCCTGGAAACTCAACACAGTAATGCTGAAGAGTGTACAGTAGCTCTATCTGCATAGTGCCCCACTTTAACACTCATTGGCCTTGGAGTCCAATGGGACTCCTCCATTTGTCTCTTATCTTCCAGGAGGGTAGCCTGGGCTTGCTAGCATGGCAGAGACTAGGGGTTGGGGAGGAAACATTCAGTCTCTCTCCATGCTTAGTTTTAAAAGTAATAAATGTGGTTTTTTTTGGGGGGGGTACTAGAGATTAAACCTAGGGGTGCTCAACCACTGAGCCACATCCTCAGCCTTTTTTTAAAATCTTATATTTTGAGACATGGTCTTGCTAAATTGCTTAGGGCATTACTAAGTTGCTGAGGTTGGCTTTGAACATACCCTATGGGCCAAAGCAAGTCCCAAATCCAGCTCAGCTTCAAGAGAAGAAAAAAAAGTCTCCACCTCCTAACTGAAGGAGCTGCAAAATCTCAAAGGCTAAGACTGTTGTTGGACAGTAGAATGTTTTAAGTGGGGAAGGGCCATTTTCAGAAGTTTTAGAAAAAGCTGGGCATGGTAGTGCACACCTATAATCCCAGCAATTTAAGAGGCTGAGGCAGGAGGATTGTAAGTTCAAAGCCAGCCTCAGCAACTTAGCGAGGCCCTAAGGAACTTAGTGAGATTTTGTCTTAAAAAGGGAGTGTGTGTGTGGGGGAGGGGTGGAGATGTGGCTCAATGGTTAAGCACCCCTGGGCTCAATCTCTGGTACCAAAAAAAAAGGGGGACATTTCTACATCCTTCACTCTGCTAATGATAAAGATGCTGACACTAGCCAGCACTTACTCCATACTGACTGTATACAGAAACATCATGCCAGTTCCATGATATGCTGACTAATGTAATTTTCACAACTCCCCGAGGTAGAGAGGATTATGATTGCCACATTATGAATGATTAAACCAAAGGTTAGAGAGATCCTGGAGCTTGTCCAAATTCACCCAGCAGTAAGTGAGCAGACATTCTAATTTGGTTCATCTGACATTGAACCAGGTCAACTTAACTAAACATTGCTGAATATTTGGCAGGTGGACCTTGGGGGTGGGCAGTGAGTTGACCAGGTGCATGGAGCATGGGAGGCAGAGTAGGACTTGAGCTCAGGTCTCCTGACACCCACTTTGTGTCTTCATCTCTTAATAGGAACAGCTTCTGCCCCCACCAAACCTGGCCCCTTCTGGGTTTGGGAACCTGGGGCATAGGACCAGGAGGTTGGTTCTGGGGAGTCCATCCTGGCAGTAGAAGGTGGGCAGGGCCTCTGGGAGCCAAGGCCAAGCCCCAGCCCTATTTCCTTCTCTGGCCAGGCCAAGTGGCAGCGACTGATCTCAGAGGGCAGTGCCTGTCTGGACATGTTTGAGCACATCAGCCTCATGACTTTGGACAGTCTGCAGAAATGCGTCTTCAGCTTTGACAGCAATTGTCAGGAGTAAGTCCTCGCCCAGGGCCTGGGAAATTGGTGGAGGAAGAAGGACTGACCAGAGGAATCAGTCAGTGGAAGCTTTCAGAGGGGGTGGGTCAGAACTGGGCACTGGAGGACAGGGAGGGGGAGAGACAGTAGTCCTTCCAGGTAGTGGAGAGGAGTGGTTAGATCTTGAGGACACTGAATAGCCAGGCCAAGGGGTTTGAACTTTATCCTGGGGCTCCCAGGGAGCCATAGTAGGCGTGGGAGCAGGTGAGAGTCATGGTCAGAGCTGAACTTGGACGTTTGATACCATAGAAGACTGACCGTTGTGTAGACATGGGATGGAAGAAGACCTAGATAGGAGGAGGTCTCGGTAGGGAAAATGGGGCAGATTTGGGAGAAGCCAAGGCAGAATGGGCAGGAACAGAGCAAGGAGAGAATCGTCAGGGCCCACGCTCTGCCCTAGAAAACTGGGACAGGACGCAGCTCAGGGAGAGTGAGAGGTAGGGAGACGTGTGCTTGACATCATTCTTTTCTGGATGGAATGTGGTCCTGGGATCCTGGCTGGGAGGTGCTCCAGGTTTTCATGTGTGCTAAGGAGCTGCTTCCCCTCTGTCCTGGCCCTTCAGGAAGCCCAGTGAATATATTGCCGCCATCTTGGAGCTCAGTGCCCTCGTAGCCAAAAGGCACTACCAGATCTTCTTGTACTTGGACTTCCTGTACTATCTCACTCCTGATGGGCGGCGCTTCCGCAGGGCCTGCGACCTGGTGCACAATTTCACAGATGCCATCATCCAGGAGCGGCGCTGCACTCTCGCTGCCCAGGGTGTGGATGACTTCCTCAAGGCCAAGGCCAAGTCTAAGACTGTGGACTTTATTGATTTGCTCCTGCTGTCCAAGGTGGGCTTCTCTGGGATTTGAATTCAAGAGATAGCATGGACCTTGATGTTAAATGTTAGAGAGAAGGTGAACAGAATTGAGAAGCTTATGGAGAGCCACTGAAGGTGCTTGAGGAAAGAGGGATAAGTCAGACCTAAGTGTTAGAGGTGACTCTGTAGAAGCCTGCCTGGGAGAAGCAAGCAGGAGGCAGGAAACACAGGAGGAAGAATTAGGGCAGGCTCTGGAGGTGACAAGGGAGGAATCCTGCTCACATGATGGGTATTTGGGAAGGTTCCAGGTTCAACTCAGGTGCTGTCAGACCTGGTGTGATTTTAGGGTCTTGCCTTGTGTCCAGGATGAAAATGGGAAGGAGTTGTCAGATGAGGACATACGAGCGGAGGCTGACACCTTCATGTTTGGAGGTGAGGGACCAATGTGGCAGTACAGAGGGGGTGGGGGTCATTGCATTCTGTCCATTCTCCTCTTTCCCATCCTTTCTGGGACCTCAATGCTTGGGTGCTGTCCACTCTGGTGCTAAAGCAGCCCAGAGGCCCAAGGCTGTCTGACTCCCCTCAGGCCATGACACCACGGCCAGTGGTCTTTCCTGGGCTCTGTACAACCTGGCGAGGCACCCAGAATACCAGGAGCGCTGCAGGAAGGAGGTGCAAGAGCTGCTGAGGGACCGTGATCCTAAAGAGATTGAGTGGTGAGTCCTCAAGCCTCTCCCTGAGCCTCTCTCGTGGCCTCTGCTCCCCAGATGGAGAACAGGAAGATGCTCTTGCTGGGAGTTATCTGGGACTCCATATGTATCACTTCCAAATGTTGCTCGGCAACATTTGGCAAAATCAATTCCCTTTTATAAATCTCTTTTCTCCCTTGCAAACTGGAGGGCATCTCTACCCCACAGGGTTACTTGGAGAATTAGTGGCAATATAAGTCGAGCAGATGCCACCCAGTTTGGATTCAGTAAATGAACTGTCCTCCTTTGCTTTGCTCTTCTGTCTAAACTTGCATTTCCCTAAGACATTCACTCCCCTTAATTTTTATTCTTTTTAAAAATGCCCACCTTGCAGCCTTTTCCAAGGTTTCACGAAGATCTCATGGGTAAAACTCATTTGTTGCTTCATTTGGTAAACTCATCCATATTGTCTGTCCTGCCATTTCCCAACTGTGTGTCCAGTCTCATTTTTAAAATGTACTTTGGGGCTGGGATTGTGGCTCAGTGGTAGAGCGCTTGCCTTGCATGTGTGAGGCACTGGGTTTGATCCTCAGCACCACATAAAAACAAGTAAATAAAGATATTGTGTCCATCTACAACTAAAAAAAAAATTTTTTTTAAATGTACTTATTTTTTTTTAATATAAGACGGGGTTTTGCTATACTACCCAGGCTCAAACTTCTGGGCCCAAATGATCCTAGCATCTCAGGCCCCAGAGTTCCTGGGACTGTGGGTACATGCTTACACGTCCGTCTTTCCTTTTTAATTTTAATGCTACCTGGACAAAGCTGGGGCAGAAAGAATGGAGGCCAGGCTGGTAGTGGGTAACTACAAATTCCCCACAATGGATGTGGGTATCAGAAGCGCTGGTCAAGGGGGATAGTTGTGCAGAGGCTAGGATGGGAGCTTGTACAATTAGCCTGGTGTGTTTAAAGCTCAGGGGAAGCAATGGCTGAATCTTTGTGAAGCAATGTTAAGAACAGAGAGACTCCTGGAGGTGGTATCAGAGGTCCTGCTTGCAATGCTTTATAAACTATGTTAAGAATTTGGGCTTTAATCAAAGATGTGTCAGTTTGAGTGCTTTGGAAGCCAATATTAGATAAAAGTAGGCAGGGATGCTGCTGTTAGGGGAGCCAGACATTGGGCACAGATGCTCATGTGCTTGTGGATCAGCACGGACAGTGACTGGCTAGGTGCTGCCTGGGAAAAGTGTGGCTGTGGCTTGCATGCTGTGCTGTCGAGCCGAAAGACCCTGTAGCTGGAGGCTGGCAGACAAGTGCATTTCTTACAGCTAGACAGCAAGTTCTTACTTAAAGGAAGATTCACGACTAACATAGAAGGCAATGAGGAGCCATGGCAGATATTTCAGCAGGGAAAGGACAGGTCAGATCTGGGCATTAAGAAACATTTCTTTGTTTGGAGGCAAATTGGAGAGCATGAGCTGGGGCCTGGGGGTCCAGGGATGGGAGAAGAGGTGTTGGACTGGTCAAATATTTTGGAAACAGTGTCCTCAACTTTTCTTTTTAATGTCTTTTTAAAAAAATATTCTTTTAATTGTAGATGGACACAATATCTTTATTTATTTATTTTTATGTGGTGCTGAAGATTGAACCCAGTGCCTCATGCATGCAAGGCAAGTGCTCTACCACTGAGCTACAATCCCAGCCCCCAGTGTCCTCAACTTTAAAGCTAGGCTCAGCATAGCAGTCCCATGAGCTAGAGAGATGTTTTTTATGATTCTTCCACCTTCAAACAAATTATGCCTTTGGCAAAAGTTCAAACAATTCATTATAACCTTTTTGTATTGTTTAGGCCACCATGTTAATCCCCTTCCTGCCTTCATGATGGCCTGTGTGTCTTTGCAGACAATGTTGGGCCCATACCCACATCCATCTGTTTACATTCTCCCCTCTAGCTCATTCTTTCCTTCCCTGTTTCTGTACAACTGGGAGGACATACAGAGCCCTCAGCTTGCATGCTGGCACTAGTGCTTCAAGGTCTTTTCATTTTTTTAAACTAAAAATTTGAAAGATAATTTTGAATTTTTTTCTTTTGCAGAAACTGAAACACCAAAACATTATAAATGATGTTTCTCTATAAGTTTTTTGAAAACCTAAAAAATTTTAAATTATAGTATACCTCTGTATATATTTATAAGGTAGAAAGTGATGTTGTGATTCTTTAATACAATGTGGAATGATTATGTGAAACTAATTAACATACCCATCACCTCAAGTACTTAACATTCTTTTATGATGAGAACATTTGGAATTTACTCCCTTAGCAATATGGGAATGTATAGCACTCAATCATTGGCTACATTTACTAAGCTGTTCAATTGATCTTTATTTAATTTATTTTATTTTTTTGGTATTGGAGATTGTACTCAGGGGCACTCAACCACTGAGCCACATCCCCAGCCCTATTTTGTGTTTTGTGTAAAGACAAGGTCTCACTGAGTTGCTTAGCTCCTCGCCATTGCTGAGGCTGGCTTTGAACTCGCGATTCTCCTGTCTCAGCCTCCCTAAGTGCTGGGATTACAGGCTTGCGCCACCGCGCCCGGCTTCAATTGATCTTTAAAGAATGAAGCTTACTGGGAGTGGTGGTACATGCCTATAATCTCAGCAACTTGGAAGCTGAGGCAGGAGAATGACAAGTTTGAGAACAGGCTGGGCAAGACCCTATCTCAAAATAAAAAATAACAAGTGTGGAGATGTAGCTTAGTGGTTGAGCACCCTGGGGTTTAATCTCTAGGATCAGAAACAGCAACAACCTTCTTTCCCTTATCTAGCTGAGACTCTGGACCCTATGGACTATCACTTCCCCATCCCCCTACCCCATAGCCTCTGGTAACAACATTCTAGACTTTGCTCCTAGGAGTTCAATTGCTCTGGATTCTACCTATAAGTGAGACTGCGCAGTATTTGTTTTTGTGGGTTTTGCTTATTTTACTAACATAATGGTCTCCAGTCTCATGGATGCAGATGACCTTGTTAGGCTCTTGCCCACACCTGATCCTGGCTTCTGTCTCCTGAGAGGTCTCTAGAGGCATAAATTCATCACATGTTCTTCCAGATGTTTTTCTTGACAGTGATTCCTTTACACTCAACAGTGTGTCTTGGAGCTCCTTATTTTGAGTGCTATGGAGCATTCCATAGTTTATTCATCTCACAACTCTGTTGGAGACATGTAAACATTTTCAATCATAATAAATACTGTTGAACTGCCTTTTATTATCTCTGTACTGATTTATCCTCTAGGGTGTGATAAGACTAGTGATACCTATTTCCACCTTTTGGGTAGCTGTATAGTTTTACACCATATTAGGTGTACCATAATTTATCAAAACATTCCCCCATCAATGGAAATTTGTACAGTTACCATCTTTTTGCTATAACAAACACAATGTAGTAAATATCTGTGCACACAGACACTTTGCTTACACACATGAATAACTTTGCAGGACAAAGTCCTAGAAATACAGTTGCTAAAGAGAAGGTACTTGGGTTTTACAACTTAATAGCTCTTGGAAAATCTAGTCTTACATAGAAATTTTGAGAGTGCTCCATTCCTTGTGTGCTTACCAAGAGTGTGCCCTATGAAGTTTTAAAATATTTGCCAATCTGATAGGTGAAATATAATCCTCTGCTATTTTAATGAACATCAATTTAAGTATTGGTAATGTTGAGCTTTGGGTTCACCTGTTGATAAGCCATGCATATTTCTTATTATGTGATGTGTCAGTTTGCATGATTTATCCTTTCTACTTTGGGGTCTTTTTAGTTTTTCTTATTGATTTATAAGAACTCTTTACATATTAATAAAATTAGCTCTTTTTTCTGCCATGCAATATCCTTCCTCAAATTATCTTTGACTTTATTTTTGGTTTGGGCTCATTTATTTTGGTTTGGTTCATCTATTTGTAGTCAAATTTATTAATTCTTTTTTAGCATCTGTTTTTGTTTATTTTTAAATTTGTGTTTAATAAAGCATTTAACACTCTAACACTCTAATTTTAAAATGTACAGTTCTTGTGGGCTTTTCTCTAAAGGATTTATTTCTTTTAAAAGATATTTTATTTATTGAACATTTTATTAATTTTTTATATTTAACATTTTCCCTGTGAAATCTATGTTGGTATAAGTGCTAAGATAAGAATCTATTTTTTCCCAAACAGCTAATTGTCCCAACAGAATTTAATGAATACTTATCTTAGGATTTTAAACAGTTGCTTCATAACAAGCTAACTTCATTTATGTGGTTGGGTTTATTTCTGGACTCTACTCTGTCATTTATTTATATAGTGATAATAAGCTCCAAGAATCTTTATTATCGTACTTTAAAAAACACTTCATATTTGATAAAGTTCGTCTTGTCTAATTATTTTGCTTTTGTCTTTTTTTTCTTGAGTTTTTATTTTTCCACCTGATAGCTATAATCAGATTGGCTAGTCTGAAAAAATAATCTTGAAATTTTTAAATAATTAAATTTTGCACTTCAGATGCCAGGAGTTGAATTAACCATGCTCCTCAATTCCTGGCTAGACGTCATCATTTTTTCATGCAATACTTATTTTTCCCTGTTTATCCCAATTCTAGTCTTCCCTAATGTGATTCTAGAGAGACTGATGCTTTTATTTGTAAAATTTGTTGTTGAAGTGGATATATTTTAAAATTTGCCGAGATGTTGTTGTATCACGGATTTGATGCTGGTTTTTTACCTTTTCCAGAAATGCAGCACTGTGAGTTTTTGTTTGTTTTGCTTTTTTTGTACCAGGGATTGAACTCAGGGGCACTCGACCACTGAGCCACATCCCCATCCCTATTATGGGTTTTACTTAGAGACAGGGTCTCACTGAGTTGCTTAGTGCCTCACTGCTGTTACTGAGGCTTGCTTTGATCCTCCAGTCTCAGCCTCCCAAAGTGCTGGGATTACAGCACTGTGGTTTGATTAGCCTTCTGTGGTTCTAAGTTCATCCAGCTTAGTGTGTTTAACCATCATGTAGCGCTTCCCTCTCAGTCCCCGAGGGCTGGATACTCAGGCTTGCTTCTATCCTGTCACTGCAGTGAACATCTTTGTGTGTGACTCTTTATCCACCTGTCTGAAAACCTCTCTGAAACCTCTACTTGGGAGCCAGTTTTCAGGGTTGTAAACACATACCATTTTTCCTTGACCATGAACTGGCGATTGCCCTCCAGAATGGCAGCCCCTGCCCACACCCTCACAATCAGTGCATGAGATCCCTCTATCCCCCACACCTCAGCCAACCCTTAGCACTTCTCATCTTGTTGATTCTTGCCTCAAACAGAGGTGAAATGATGTCTCATTGTTAATAATTTCCATTTCTCTGATAACCAGTGCCTCTGGGCATCTCTTCTTAAATCTCTTGTGCTCTATCTCCGGGAATTCCTAGATAATATCTTTTGTTTACTTTTTCTCTTAGGTCACTTGTCATTTTGTTTGTTGATTTGCAGGAATTCCTTGGATATTCACGATATTGTTCTAGATCTATATATTGATTGTAGACATCTCTGAATCTCTCATCAGATGTGAATTCGGTCCATAGTATCTTTTATTATATAGTAATTCTTCATTTTTTGGTGTATATTTATCCTTTTTAAAATTTTTTTTTAAGTTATACGTGGACACAGTGTCTTTATTTTGTTTATTTATTTTTATGTGGTGCTGAGGATTGAACCCAGTGCCTCACACGTGCGAGGCAAGCACTCTGACACTGAGCCACAACCCTAAGCCTCTATATTTATCCTTTTATTTATTTATTTTTTTAAATATTTTTTTTAGTTGTAGATGGACACAATGTCTTTATTTTATTGCTGTGTATGTGGTGCTGAGGATCGAATCCAGGGCCTCACGCATGCGAGGCAAGCGCTCTACCACTAAGCTACAATCCCAGCCCTCTATATTTATCCTTTTAATTTTTTTAATTTTTTATTTTTGGTACTGGAGATTGAACTCAGGGGCACTTGACCACTGAGCCACATCCCCAGCCCTATTTTGTGTTTTATTCAGAGACAGGGTCTCACTGAGTTGCTTAGTGCCTCGCCATTACTGAGGCTGGCTTTGAACTCACAATTCTCCTGTCTCAGTCTCCCGAAGTGCTGGGATTACAGGCTTGTGCCACTGCGCCCAGCTTTTATTTTGTTTTTACAGTTTTTTTTTTTGAGATTTTAAGAATTCCTATTGCTACGTCACAAAAATGTCTGTTATGTTATCTTCTTTGAACTTTGTAGTTTTTTTTCTTTCATCCGGCTGGGAAGCAAATGAAGTGAACATCCTTGTATGTTTGTAAATGGGTACAAAGTTGCAGTTAGGGAGGAGAAATAGTTCTGATGTTCTGCACAATAATGTATCATAACATTTCAAAATAGCTAAAAGACAGCATTTTGACTATTTTCACCACACTGAAATGACAAATGTTGGAAGTGGTGGATATGCTATTAAACTTACAATTTCATCTTTTAGATATGGGGGGAGACTCCACCCTGCATAAGGAGTAGATACGGATTTAGTTCTTTTTGTTTCCATTTTGTCAGTTGTCTGAACACCTCTACTAGACCATCTATCCATTCTCCAGGAATGTGTGGAAACTCTTTACTAGATGCTAAAGTTTATGTGCCACTCCAAGCTCTCTACTTTGTTCTGTGGGTCTATTTTCCTGTTCTTGTTGCAGTACCATATATTTTTTAAAAATATTTTTATTACTACACCTTTGTAATAGATCTTAATAATGGGTAGATTAGGCTCTCTTCTTTAATCTTTTATTTTTATATTAACCCAGCCTTTGATGAACTTTAACCCTTCCAGTTAGAATAAGATTTCTGGGCTTGAAACGTAGCTCAGTGGTAATGGTGCTTGCCTAGCATGTGCAAAGCTTTGGGTTTGATCACACACACACACACACACCTAAAATTAAATTAAATTAAAAATTAAAAACTGTTCAGCTAAAACTCTCAACTAGATTTTTTTTTTTTTTTTTTTAAATATTTTTTTAGTTGTAGGTGGACACCATATTTTTATTGATTTATTTTTATGTGGTGCTGAGGATCGAACCCAGGGCCTCACGCATGCAAGGCAAGCGCTCTACCACTGAGCCACAACCCCAGCCCCTCAACTAGATTTTTATTGGATCACATTGAATATATTGATTTAGAAAGAATTCACACCTTTATGTTAATAGATCATGCCTCCCTAGCATGTGGAATCTTATATATTCAGATGAGCTTATTAACCCATTAAGGATATTTGTTTCTGCTTTTATTCACTTGTTTTATCACTTTTAAAATGTTTTCTTTCAAATGTATCAATACTTTTAAAAGTACGCTTCTGAAAGGTGTAGTTTGCTCAGAAATATTTCTAAAAACACCAGATCAAGTTTTCTTCTAGTATTTTTGTTATTTTGATTTTCTAATGTTTAAACCATTGATCCATCTGGGATTAATTTTGTTCTAGGACAAAGGGTCAGAGGGCAGTGGCAAGAGGGTCTCATGGGGTGGTGTCAGTGGAGGCTGGGGGAGTCTTTCTGTTTGCCCCCTGGATAATTGTTAAGGGTGTTCCTTAGGGACGACCTGGCCCAGTTGCCCTTCCTGACCATGTGCATCAAGGAGAGTCTGCGGTTGCACCCCCCGGTCACAATCATCTCCCGCTTCTGCACCCAGGACGTTGCGCTCCCTGACGGCCGGGTCATCCCCAAAGGTGCCCAGAATGGCAGGCGGAGGAGGCTCCAGGGCAGGTGGTGGGCTCATGGGGCAGCACAGACCTCGTCCTGATTGTCCCCTCTTTCCTTACAGGGAACGTCTGTGCCATCAGCATCTTTGGGATCCATCACAATCCGTCAGTCTGGCCAAACCCTGAGGTGCTGCGCCCCTTACCCCATTCCTGGGACCTGGCGATGGGGCGCGGACCTGACCCGGGGAATCAGACGCTCTCCTTCTACTGAACCTACGCGACTTCTCCGGGGGTGGCTGGGTGTGCCGAGAGACCCCTCCCAGCAGCCCTCTCTTGCCCTGTCCCCAGGTCTATGATCCTTCCCGCTTCGACCCAGAAAACCCCCAGAAGAGGTCAGCTCTGGCTTTCATCCCCTTCTCGGCGGGGCCCAGGTGAGGGCAGCGGGCATGGAGGCGGGGATGGGTGAGAGGGTGCGCGGAGGAGGCCTGATCAGAACGCCCGGTGCCTGATTGTGGGGCGCGTGCGTCATGGGGCTCGAGGTTTCAACAGGATCCCAGGAAAAGAGGTGTGTGTGTCAGAGTCCCCTCCCAGCTGCTGGTCTGAGCTGGGGCAGGAGTGTGGGCCGGGCTCCGGGATGCGGACGCCCGCAGAAGTCCAGGCACACCAGCGCCCTCGCTGCCCCTCAGCCTGATCTGGGTGGATGGGTGGGAGGTCCCCGGCTAGTTGCGGTGGGGTGCGGGCCAGATGGGGGTCCCCTACACAGTGAGAGTCCCCACCCCGCCCGCAGGAACTGCATCGGGCAGACGTTCGCCATGAGCGAGATGAAGGTGGCGCTGGCGCTGACGCTGCTGCGCTTCCGCGTCCTGCCCCACGACCCCAAGCCGCGCAGAAAGCCAGAGCTGATCCTGCGCGCTGAGGGCGGGCTCTGGCTGCGTGTGGAGCCGCTGAGCGCGGGCGCGGAGTGACCCTCCGAGAGCTGTCCTGGGACACAACAGACCCCACCCAGCCACCTTTGCAGATTCCCAAGAATAAGGTGGTTCTCGCCTGTGCGTGAACTTTACCGACCGCCAGCAGGGGGCGCAGGGGGACAGCGGTGGTGGGGGCGCGTGGTGGGGAGGCGGTGTGAGGTCTTCGAGCCCAAGAGCGTGACTGCGTTTCTGCTGACCGCAGGGTCCCCGCGCTGATGGCGAGTTCTCCCCTTGCTCAAATATAGATTTCATCGTGTGGGCCAAAGGGAATCATGGGAGGTGTTTGAGCAGGGAAGGAACAAGGAATAAGGGCTGTATTGAGACTCTGAGATAATGGAGGCAGTTTCGGCCACCCCTGACCTCTACTCTGATCTTAATACACCCGATCTTTTCTCACCTCAGGATTTTCACTGTTCCTATGGTTACTAAATTACTATGTGTATTAAAACTAACGAGCCTGGTTGTTTTACAGCGTGTCTGATCGCTGTAGTATCTGTGCATCTATTACATTGCCTGGCATTTTTGCTGCTTCACTCATGGGGTCATTGTTTTTTGTGTGCCTGGTTATCTTCGCCTGGGTATTTGCTAACAGATTTGAAAGAATATTTGTAGAATTTGAAGAAGGCAGTTTTCTGTGGAGGAGTCCTTGGAACCCATGTGCTTGAGGATTATGTTAAAAGAAGTTCAAGGCTGGTGGTGCCCAAAGTCACTAAGGCAATTTAAACACAAGCTGGCCAAACACCTGTGGGCTTCTTGGCTTCAATTTGCTCTTTTTCTGGAAGATGCAGATCATTACGTTTCTTATGTAAGAAGAACCTTCTTATAAACTCTCCTCTGGTATCACTCCTTGACTTTGATTTTTTTTCTCCTTTCATCACAAGACCTTTAGAACAAAGCTTCATATTTTCCTGACCTGAGAAAAGTCTTCAGAGTATATTTCATGTTCACTTTATCTTTAGATTTCTGTTTTTATTTAAATAGTGTATTTGCGATTTTCTCTTTTTTCCCAAATGCTGGGGATCAAGCTCAAGGCCTCACATGTGCTAGGTAAGTGCTGTACATCATCAGCCATCTCTGTATTTCTTTACTGACTCTTCGTGTTATTAATTCATTTAAGGACCTGGAAAAGCATTCAGCTTTGAGTTGTTTTAAAATGCATGGAAGTTTAATCCAAATATCTTAGCCTTGCCATTAATGGAAGGCAAGTCTCCAGTGAGATTTTAAGTTGGCATGATCCAGTGATTGCTCCATTCTTGGATGTATTAGGGGGTGAAAATTGCCTGTAAGTCTATAGATTTCTAGACCACTGTAACCAAAATGAGTACATGTGTGTGGGGGGAGGGGGAATGCACATCACTCAAGTAACTTAGACTTTGAGCAAAACAAAGGGGACAGATAGCCATTGAGTTCGATCCCTTTGGCAACGGTGTGTATTCCTATTTTAGGAACAAGGGCATATAGGGGATATTTTGGTAGTTGCTGGGGTGGACTGGTTAGTGACTGCTTATTGTATATCCTAATAACCATTTTTGCCTTCTTAGAGTCCCCATTTTGTTAAGTACATGGCAGACTGAAATACAGGTTGTTATTATTCTTTTTTTAAAAATATTTTTTCAGTTGTTGATGGATCTTTATTTTATTCATTTATTATTTGTATGTGGTGCTGAGGATCGAACCCAGTGCCTCATGCATGCTAGGCAAGCGCTATACCACTGAGCCACAACCCCAGCCCCAGGTTGTTATTATTCTTGAAGCTATATTGGTTAAGTCACTCTCCTGCCACATGTAGAAAAGTCAGAGGTTATCTGGCAATTCTTATAGCTTTCCTTAGCAGAGATGGGACAGTCTGTCTCCCCAGGTGCCTCCTTTCTCTTTCCTGCTGCTTGCAATTTTGGTGATGTAGACAGATGTTATCATTTGGATGTGAGGTGTCATCTAAAAGCTCACATGTGAGACAAAACAAGAAGTTTCAGAGAAGAGATGATTGGGTGATGACAGCCTTCACCCAATCAGTAAATTAATCCCCTGATAGGGATTTACTGAGTGGTAACTGAAGGCTGATAGAACGTGGCTGGAGGAAGTGGGACTTTGAGAGCGTGGCTTTGGGGTATATATTTTGTTTCTGGGAGGGGACTCTCTCTGCTTTCTGATCATCATGTGAGTCATGCTCTTCTCCTATGATGTTCTGCCTCACCTCCAGCCCCAAGGAATGGAGCTGGCCTTCTATGGACTAAGACCTCTGAAACTGTGAACCCTTAAATAAACTTTCTCCTCTAAAATTGTCCTGGTCAGATCATTTACCATTTTCATGGTAACGAAAAAGCTGACTAAAACAATGGAGCTCCATCTTGGACCACGAGAACAGCTCTGCTCTTTAGGGAACATGGGGCAGATGACTAGGAATCGAGTCACATGATGCTGGATCCATGCTATGATCTGAATGCTTGTGACTCCCCCCACCCCAAATTCATATATTGACAGCCCATCCTCAGCATTGTGGTATTGAGAGGTGTGATGTTGGGAGGTGATTAGGTCCGTGACCTCTTATGAATCATAGTAGTGCCCTTTTTGGAAAGAGGACTGAGGGAACTTTCATTTTCCTTCTACCATGTGAGGACATGTAGAAGGCACCACCTATGAGGAACAGGCTCTCACCAGACAGTGAATCTACTGGCACCTTGTCCTTTCCAGCTTCCAGATCTGTGCACGATAAATTTTTATTGTTTATACACTCTCCAGTCTAAGGTATTATGTTATGGCATCCCAGATGAACTAAGACATTCCACTTCACCTTGGGGTTGTCCTATCAAGGTCAAAATCCCTGTCTGTTGCTTGCTAGCCTTTTGGCTTGGGGAAACTTATCTTGCTAAGCTCCAGTTCCTTTACTACCGAATAGTACCCCACCCCCCACCAGTAGTATATTTTGAAGATTGAATAAGTTTACATGTACAACATAACTGAACCAATATCTCTTAAGCATCCACAGTCCATGAAAATTGTAGTTTTATTCTTTCTCCCTTCTTTTTGCATTACATTTTAGATTTTGAAGTGTTTTAAAGTCACAAAAGAAGACAGATAGACAGGTAAATAGATAACAGATAATTTTTGCTGGGAATTGAACCCAAGGCTTTGCATGTGCCAGGGAAGGGCTCTGACACAATCATATCCTCAGCCCAAAAGAGGAGTTTGAGTTTTCAAAAGTGTGGCTACCAGCTGGTTTTGTGTGCGTGTGCGTGTGTGTGTGCTGGGTTTTGAAGCCAGGTGCATTTAGCCACTGAGCCACATTTCCATCCCTTTTTTATATTTTATTTAAAGATAGGGTCTCACTGAGTTGCTTAAGACCTCACTAAATTGCTGAGGCTGGCTTTGAACTCACGATCCTCCTGCTTCAGCCTCCCAAGACACAGAGATTACAGGCGTGCACTACCATTACAGGCAAGTTTCTAAATATCTCTATTTTAAACCTGAGAAACTACAAGCTGGTCTGACACTGGCCTGAGAGAGTGGGGTTGGGGGTGAGGGGCCCGGCAGGGCCGCCCCTTCAGCACCAGGGACAGCGGCTGCTTCACGACTGTCTCCTCTCCGACTGTGTAGGAGTCTCCATCTGGACACAGTACAAAGACTGAGTGCTTTTCAGGAGAGACCTGGGCTGTAAAATAACAAATGACACTGAAAAATGAGACAAAAAAAATACATAGTGTAAGTGGAAAATCACATTTGTTTTTCTTTGCCTTTAGCATTCTTTATTCAAATGCTTTTCATATTCCAAAACAGTGCCTATCCATAGAGGAAAGTACTGTAAGGAAATGTAAGAAATAAAAATCACCTACAATCCACATGTCTTAATAATCACTGCTGATATTCTCTCATACATACTTCAAGTTATTAACTATCTGTAATGTTTCACATGTGAAAATTATGTGTAAGTCTAACTCTACATTTACATGTAAGAACAACAATGGCTTCAGATATCACTGTCAATTAAAAGTCGAGTTACTCTTCATCAAATAGCTTTTGGACTAAAGATTTAAGTTTGATGGCAATAGGTGAGAACACTTTTACGTAAGATATGGGTGTGGTTGGACATCTTCCATAGAACAACTGTGGCCTGGTAACTCCACAGACACTGAAGTCTTGTTCCTGTCCACAGAAGTAGACACTGAGAAGAGAAAAGGAGACGCTGTAGCTTCCCCAGGTAAATGCAGATTTCACCTTCACATCATTCTTATGGATTATAGAGAACAACTCCCTTGCTCAAGGTCATTCAATGTACAGTGGGGTGAATTTGGTCAGGTTCCTGCAGAGGTCACTCCTCAACCTACATGTGAAGACATTTTCAAAGTGGGTCTCAGCTCATGGCACATCAGACACCCGGGGAACCATTCCAGAATTAGTAGGTGAGACTCTGACAGGTGGAGCCTCACATCTTCAATGTAATAGTTTTGACAGGAAGCATTCACTTTTGTAAAAAATAAAATTCACAGTGTGAAATATCGGTTTTTCGCCTGTCCATTGCTTCACACACACACACACACACACACACACACACACACACACACATATATATATATATATATATATATATATTTTAAAATTACATGCCACTTTATTTGTCTATTCATCAGTTCAAGTATGGTTGTTTCCATTTCTTTTTTATTGACTCTTTTTTAGCTATACATTGCATTAGTATTCATTTTGACAGAATTACAAAAGCATGGAATAGAATTTTCTCTGATTCAGTTTCCAGTACCTGCCCTATCTTTCTCCTCTTTCTACTGCTGTTTCCTTCTCTTTACTGAGCTTTCTGCTATTAACTTACAGTATTTTAAAATGAGAATCTTGGGGCTATACACAGTGGCGAGAGTCACTGTGGCATATCCATATACGTACCTGGGAAATGTCAGATTCATCCCACTGTTCTCCCCTTATCCCATCCCTCCTCCCTTCCTCTCAATCCCCTTCCTCTTCTCCTCTGATCTTTCTTCTATTTTGATGGACCCTCCTGCTCCACTTTTCTTTTCTTTTCCTTTTCTTCTTGTTTTGTACTTGCTTTCACATATCAGGAAAAAAATTGACCTTTGACTTTCTGGGTCTGGCTCATTTCATTTAGCACAATGGTCTCCAGTCCCATCCATTTACTGGCGAATGTCATAATCTCATCTTCTTTATGGCTGAATGATACTTCATTGTGTATATGCCACATTTTCTTTATCTATTCATCTGTTAAAGGGCACCTAAATTGGTTCTATATCTTGGCTATTATGAATTGTGCTACTATAAACATTGAGGTGGCTGCATCCCTGTAATATGCTGATTTTAGATCTTTTGGATATATATCGAGAAGTGGGATAGCTGGGTCATATGGTAGTTCCATTTCTAGTGTTTTGAGGAATCTCCATACTGCTTTACAGAGTGGTTGCACTAATCTGCCACGATGTATGAGTGTACCTTTTCCTGACATCCTCACCAATACTTATTATTATTTATATTCTTGATAATTGCCATTCTGACTGGAGAGAGATAAAATCTCAATATAGCTCTGATTTGCATTTCCATAATTGCTACAGATGTTGAACATTTTTCCTTTATTTGTTGACCATTTGTACTTCTTTTGAGAAGTATCTGTTTAGTTCTTTTGTCCATTTATTAATTGGGTTGTTTAGGGGTTTTTGATGTTTTTTGAATTCTTTATATATCCTGATGTTTTTTGAATTCTTTATATATCCTGGATATTAATGTCCTGAGGAGCAGGTGGCAAAGATCTTTTCCATTCTGCAGGCTCTCTCTTCATGCTCTAAATTGTTTCCTTTGCTGTGCAGATTTGCTTCACTTTCAGATAAAGACTTTCTGCTGTATTCTTTCATCACGTACTTAGAAAAACAATGTATAATATATGAATACAGTCATCCTTTGTTCCATCTTAAAATTGCATTAAAATGTTCAGATGTACAAGTTGTTCTACTGGTGTACAGTTCTCAGTTTGGACAATGCCCAGAGTCATGGAGTCCCAATTACCAGAGTCACCCTTGGTAGTCAAAAATCTCCTTCCACCCACTGACCTATTCTTTCTGCTCACAGTTTTGCTTTCTTCAGGTGGTTGTGCAGATGGGTTTGTACAGTGTTCAGCCTTGGACTCTGGGCTCTTTCATCAGCCTATTGCCTTTGAGAGTCAGCCATGTTGTATGTATCAAGCCTTTGCTTCTTTCCTTGCTAGGTAGAATTGCAGTGCATGCAATAAGCTTCATTCACCAGTTGAAGGACATGAGAGGTGTTTCCAGTTTGGGTCTATCATCAATAAAACTGCTATGTGTATTGGGTATAGGTTTTCCTGTTTTCATTGCTTTTGAAGAAGGATGGCTCTTTCGTATTCTATGTGTATGTTTAACATTAGAAGAAAGAATCCAACTCTTTAAAACTGTCAGTGTCATTTTAGATTCCCATCAGTAAGGTATGAGAGGTCTCATTGCTGCATGCATTCAGCAGCACTTCGTGGGGTCAGTTTTTTGGCCATTCTATGGGTGTGCAGTGAATATCACCGAGATTTTAATTTGCATTTCCTAATGATTTATAGTGTTTAACATTTTTTCATGTATCCGTTTATTTGGTAGAATGTCTATTCAAATGCTCTGCCTATTTACTTTCCTTGGCTTGTTTGCTTTCTTATTATTGGATTTTTTGGAGGGGCATACTGGGGATTGAATCCAGGGGCACTTAACCACTAAACCACATCCCCAGCCCTTTTTACTTTTAAGTTTTGAGACAGGGTCTCACTAAGTTGCTTAAGGCCTCAACAAGTTGCTGAGGCTGGCTTTGAACTTGTGATCCTCCTCTCAAGTCACTGGGATTATGGGCATAAGCCACTATGTGCGGGGGTTACAGTCTGTCCCAACCAGCAGGCCAAAGAGGCCCCCCCGCACATTCACCTAGCAGTGGATTTCAGGAAGAGTTGGAGCTGACTGGCCGCCTGTTCACAGCCCTCCGCGCAGGACAATCAGATGCACCAGGGAGACCGGTCAAAGCAGGCACTCGTTTATTTGCAGAACAAGCATCCAACTTATAGGGCCATTCGGCCAATCAGAGACAATGCACATAGCCAGCAGCCATCCATGTGGCAAGGCACACAAGCCCCTTGAATTCTATCCCACGAGCTGATCATGTTTGCAGAACCAACAGTAAACCAATCACATAGTCCCTCCTTCCTGCATGCCCTTCCTGTTGACACACTTTTCACAATGGCTAGTCGCCATCTTAAGGGTGTAACATGGAGCTAGCTCCCCACAAGTCCCCCTTTTTTTGTTTTGTATGGTTCACCTCAGGAATGTGCCTGTCTTAGGTTGCCCCCATCTTTCAGGGGGTCTTACCCGTCATTGACTACCATTCCAGCCTCGTGGTGGTCCCATACCTTAAGGCCTTTGGATTTCCTGCAAGGCCACATAGACCCAAGGGTCTTGAGAGGTTTGGGGGTGTTCTTCAAGCACCTGTGCTAGCATTGTGATCTTGTTTTGGAGCTGGGCTTGCTTATCCCTATAGTGTTTCCAGCACCTGGTAATGAAAAGCAACAGAAGAAGGATGAGACCACCAATGCCCAACAGGGCTAAATTTGGAAGGGAAAAGAAGCTTGTGAGTTTTTGCCACATGGCAGTAAAAAGTTGGGCAGAAGGCAAAATTTCCACCTTTGTATAGTTAAGCTTAATAATCGAGGACAACAACTGGGAGGACAAATTTAACATCTTCTCATTCCAGGGCCCCATAATATAAGTAGAATTAATAATCTCAAGTAGCATTAATCTCAAGAAAGGACTGACAGAGGTGAACATAGAGGGAATTAAAAAGGTGTCTCTGTTGTATAGGTAATACAGTTAATTGCTCTGATAGAATGTCCATTTCTTGCTGGAGGATCTTAATACCCTCAGTGAGATGATTACGAAGAGTCAAATGTTGTTCTTGTATATGAGAAACATCATGAATGACCTCTTGGAGTTTTGGGCAGTCTGAGTAGTTTGTGTGATCGCGACGGCAGCAGCGGTTTCAGCAGCGGCAGATGCAGCCACAGCAGCGATTACGGCGGCAGCGATTCTGAAGTCCCTCTTGGTCGGGATCTTATCTGTTAAGGCTGGGTGCCGTTGTAGAATTGGAGGCTCTGTATAGCCGTCTGAACAATTGTCCCAAGGATGAATATCGGCATAGCAATTATCAGAATTCCAGTCAGCACCAGGCAAGCAGTCCACCACGGTCATTTACATGGGCTCATTTCTGTAAATTAAGGAGAGAGATCACCCCTCAAGAGAGGGTACTCCCGGGTCATTATTGGAATGACAATACTTAAGGTTCCTAGCAGGTACCCAAATAGGGCTTGATTTGCCTATTGGGGAAACACATCCAATGCCTCGGCCTGCACTTATAAGGGGGTCAGGTCCACGCCAACATCCTTTAGGGGGTCCTTCCATTGGACCTCAATATTGATGTAAGGCATCTGATTGGACCAATGTCTTTGGAAAGTGGTTAGAGGCTGCTCTTTTGAAAAATTTAAAATATTTAATGTGAGCATAGTCATCCGTAGCTGATCATGAGGGTTGGTTCCCACTTTTTGTTTTTGTAATTGATCCTTTATAGTTTTATTTTGTTGCTCTATGATGGCTTGTCCTCTTGGGTTGTATGGAATTCCAGTGGAATATGCCATTGGGCAAAAAAATCCCTGTAGAGCTTAGCTCACAAAACAAGGCCCATTGTCTGTTTTTCAGCCCTATAGTTGCTAAAAACCTTAAATTGTTGCTGGTATTCTTCCTCCTCTAGGATGTCATCATAAAGGGCCTTATGATCAGTGGTGATATACACTTCGGCTTCTCCAAGAATATCTTGCCCCAGTAAATTGGCCGTGAGGCCAGGGGAAACAAGGGGTTGGACCTCCCCATGACTTCCATCTACATCTTCCCATCTAAGCCAGTCTTCAGTCCCCTGGGAGGTGGTATTGCCTCCAACCCCCAGCAGAGGGGGCCCTGGGATCGTTTCCCATTGAGGAGGAATTTCCTCTTTCCGCAACACAGTGTGGTCTGCCCCTGTGTCAATCAAACAGCAGAACTCCTTTCCTGCTATGTGAATGTCCATTTTTGGTCTCATCCCAGGTATTATCGGAATGGTCCAATGAGCTCTAGGGGAATTCTGACTGGGGGAGGTTTGACCCCCAGGATCTGGGCCTCCTTTGGTTAATGGGGCTGGAGGGTGCCCCTCCCTCAGTTTAAAGGATTGCCCTGGATATGGAATTTGGATTAGCAGTCCTTTTGCCAGTGGAGCCCCTTCTTACATCTAGGGCAGGGGGTTTTGGGAAGGCCTTGATTAGGCTTATCACCAGGCTTTGGAGGGCTACTAGGGCATTCCCTCTTAAAATGCCCAGGCTGACCACATCCATAACAATGCCTGTCCCGTTTATGGGGTCTAGATTGCTCTCCCACAGCTACAGAGCCAAGAGCAGAAGTTAAGGTCTCTGTAAGAGAAGCTGTTTGGGCCTGTAAGGCTGTCACCAAGGCTTGAGATTGGTGGGTATGAGTCCCTACATCCTTGGTGGCTATGATCCATCTCCCCATCGACCTATCTTTCATCCCAGCACAGGCCAGCTTATGGTCAGTGGTCATTCCTTCCCAAACCAGCATTTTTACAAATTGATCCCTAGAGGCCCAGGAGGGAACTTCCATTGGAGACTTTTTTCTACTCTCTCAATAAAGGTGGCCAGGTCCTCGGTGGCCTTTTGAGTTATTCCCGATATAGGGGGCTCTGCGGGCCCTTCCTCTAATTTTTTCCAAGCAGCTAGGCCCAGTGATCTTACTTGTTCCTGATAAGGTGCTGGGATGGCAGCCTGCTGAGGGCCTGTGGCATATTGATCACTACTTCCTGAGAGCATCCCATAAGTGACTGGGACAGGGGGGTTAGCTGCCTGATTTCTTTCGGCTTGGGAACAACATTCCTCATCAAAAAAGGCACACCACTTGAGATACAATGGACCAGGAAGAACTGCCTTAGTTAAACCCCTCCAATCTTGAGTTGTGCACTGCTGATAAGCCAATCCTTAAAGGATGTTTTCAGCCCATGAGGAGTTAGGCCTATCCTCTGAAACTGCCTTCTTAAGTTCCTTAAGGTCTTGTGATCCCCAAGGATGCCAATCCGGGGGTTGACACAGATTGACGACTATGGGGAACATCTGAGTGGGCAGAGGCAGGGACCTCCCCTCAGCAGGGGAAAATGGCGGCCGACCGTCCTCAGAGGGAGGACGACAATATGGTAGAGGTCAACTGTCTTCCCGCAGGAAAGCTCGTGAGCCTAGTTCAGGGGCTGAGGGCAGGGAGGGATCATCCCAGGGGGCAGAGAGACCCCCTTTGGGCTTAGTAGGATCCTTCCCGTCAATTGGAGGAGTGACTGAGAACCTCTGAAAATCAAGTCTTTCCTGATCAAAACATTCCCATTCTCTCTTCTCCTCCGAGTCCTAGGAAAGTCCTTTTGATTTCTCTATGTGTTCCCCAGAGGTCTCTTTGGACGCCTCAGGAGAGAAGCATGCCTTAAGGGTCAACAAAGTAGGATAGACACCGGGGGGGGGGGAGTGGTCCTCCCCTAAATTGACTTCCCTCTTATGGACCAGTTGTTCCATTCGCTCCCACGTGGAGCGATCAAAAAGATTACTAGCGAGGAGCCAGGGAGCTGCCCACGTGAAGGTCTCCCAGACATTTTCAGCTTGGGTATCTGAAACCTCTAAGCCCCTACTCTTAGGCAGATATCTGAAAGCTTTCAGAGCAGGGTCCTCTTTTCCATTAGCTTGACCCATTTTTAGGTAAACTCCAACCTGAAGACCTGCAGATCTACTCATCCAATTGGCCCAACTTGCCACTTATGGTTTCAGTTTCTCCAGCTCCTCACATGGGGCACCACAATGTGGGGGTTATGGTCCATCCCAAACCAGCAGGCTGAAGAGGCCCCCCCCTGCACATTCACCTAGCAGTGGATGTCAGGAAGATTTGGAGTTGACAGGCCTCTCGTTCACAGCCCTCCACGCAGGACAATCAGATGCACCAGGGAGACCGGTCAAAGCAGGCACTCGTTTATTTGCAGAACAAGCATTCAACTTATAGGGCCGTTTGGCCAATCAGAGACAATGCACATAGCCAGCAGCCATCCATGTGGCAAGGCACATGAGCCCCTTGAATTTTATCCACAAGTTGATCACGTTCACGGAACCAACAGTAAACCGATCATATAGTCCCTCCTTCCTCCATGCCCTTCCTGTTGACACACTTTTCACAATGGCTAGTCACCATCTTAAGGGTGTAGCATGGAGCTAGCTCCCCACAACTATGCCCAGTTTTATTATTGGATTTTGAGAGCTCTTTATATATTTGCATTAATACACAAGACCTTTGCCTGATGTATAATTTTTTCATCTTTTTTTTTTCTGGTTTGTGGACTTTCTTCTCATTATCATTCTTTTTCATAGAGTTTTTAAAGTTTTATAAAGTATAATTTAATGACTTTTTTCTTTTTATGGATTATGCTTTTGCTATTAAATACTTCTTTGCCTAAACCGAGGTCATAAAGTTTTTCTCCTACTTTTTCTTCTAATAGTTTTTATAGTTTATAAGATATTGTGCTTAATGCTATGATATCTAAAGTTTGTATAAACCAAGGCATCATTTGATCTTTCCTATTGTTTATGGATATGTAGAAAGCTCAAGTACCATGTGTTGAAAAATTTATTCTTTTTGCCTAAACTAGTCTTTTGTGTTTGTAATTAAAGTAAATTGACTGATTTTCAGTGGATGTATTTCTGTACTCTCTCTTTTGTTCCATTAGTTTATACATCTAATTTTTGGCCAATACCAGACTCATGATTACTATAGTTTTATAGTAAGTCTTAAAAGGGTAAAGAGATTTCTTCAATTATAGTTCTATTTTTAAATAACTTTTGACTACTATATGCCCTTTGCATTTCATGTAAATTTCATAATCAGCTTGTCTGTTTCTCTAGGGAGTCAAGCTGGGATTTAATATTTTAAAAAATCTATCAGTTAAGCTGAGGAGAATCAATATCTTAACAATGTATATGCATACTATATATTTTATATACATATATGACATATATTATATATCATACACACACACATATATATACATATGTGTTTATATATTGATAGTGGGGATTGAACTCAAAGTCAGCTACATCTCTAGCCCTTTAATTTTATTAATATTATTATTTTGCAGTACTGAGGATTTAACCCAGGACATTCTACCACTGGGCTACACCCCCATCCCTTTTTAGTTTTATTCTGAGCCAGAGTCTTGCTAGGTTTCCTAGGCTGATCTCTGACTGGTGATCCTGTCTCAGTCTCTCAAATTGCTTGGATTATAGGTATGCGCCACCTTGCTTAGTAGCATCTTAACAATATTGATCCTTTCCATCCACAAACGTTATTTATCTCTCCACTTATTTGGATCTTCTTGGATTTCTTTCATCATTGTGTCAAAGTTTTTACCATAAATATTCTGTGGGTTTTTGTTAGATTTACAACTGAGTTAGTACACTTTTTCTGGTGTATATTGTTTTAAAAAATAATTATTTGCAACATTTATTTTCCAATTGCTCTACACAGCAGGACTTGGCTATCTTGTTTTCTTTAAAGGACCACAGAGTAAATATTTTAGGCCTTACATGTCCCTATCTGGTTTCTCCTCTTTCCACCCCTCTTCTTTCTCTTCTAACCCATTTAAAATTTAAAAACTATTCTTAGCCCATAGGCCATACCAAAAGGGGCCAATGATTAGATTTTGTCCACATACTTAAGTTGGTAGATCCCTGGAATATAGAAACAGAATTGATTTTTGTATTTTTGTATCTTGACCAGATATCTTTCTCATTTGAGTAGAAATAATGGCAGTTCCTCAGAATCTCTGTCTCTGTCTCTGTCTCTGTCTCTCTCTCTCTCTCTCTCTCTGTCTCTTTCTCTCTCTCACACGCACACACATGCACACACACACACATACTCTTTCCATGGTCCTCTCTTTCCCAACTGCCAATACTCCATTTCTCTGTCTCACAATGCAGCCAACTCCTTCAAAGTGTAAACTACGCTTGGCATTAAATGTCTCCTTTTCTGCCTGTAATCCCAGTGGCTGGGGAGGCTGAGGTGGGAGGATCGCTAAGTTCATGCTTGGAAGTTCCACCAAGGATTATGCAGGCCAGTGAATGGAGTGATGAAATGTAGCATGTGGGTCCCTGAGACTCTGGCACACCTGCTCCTGTAATTCCCCAAACTCACCCAGGCCTGGTCTTCTCACTGGCTGCTTAGGCCTCTTTCTTTTCTGAGCTTGAGGAGGCTCCCTCTGCTGGGTCATTTGGGGACAACATACATTAAGGAGTCTGGTTATTAGTTCAATGTGTGAGAACGTGAGAGACTGTATGGGTTTGTGACTGTGTAAGTGTGTGTGTGACTGTGTATTTGTACAACTGTGCAAAAACATGTGTTGGTGTGCATGAGTGTATGTGAGAGTGCACACAATTATGTGCACCTGTGGAGTGTGCATGTTTGTGTGCCTCTTTCTGTATGTAGTTACACATTGTTGGTGTTTGCGTGTGTACACATATAAGTGTGTGTGTTGGAATCACTAAGCAATTGTGTCTATTTACATCAGGCTGTGATCATGGCTGGAAGAGCCCTGCCTGTCCCCAGGCCTGACCCGTGCAGCATAGGCAGGACATTCTGCAGACACACTGCCCTGAGTACTGGCGGGTGGATAAAGGGCCCAGCTCCCTCACTCTGGGTGGGGTCACTCAGGTGCGTGTGCTGTGTCCCCTGGAGCTCCCCACAGGACTTGGCCTCGCCACCCACAGTGGAGACGTCCTTGGTCAAACTCCTTTAAATTGCTTCCTTCCCTTCGCATCCTCCCTCCCCAGGTCCCTGCTGGTGTTCCCCGGGACCACCTCCCACAGAGACAACTTGCAGCTGAATTCTTGTCTTGAGGTCACCTCTGAATAAAGTATTTGCTCTTGAACCCTTGTGTTGTGGTCTGTCGGGGAACCCCAAATAAGACACATATATTGACTGACTCCTGCAACTCTCTTAAGACCTCTTCTTGTGCTGTTTTTAACAAGGAGGAACGAGAGGCTCAGAGAAGGGAAGTCACTTGCAGAAGGCCACACAACTGGTGAGTGGAGTGGTCCAAATTTGACCTGGGCTTTCTGACCCCAAGTCAGGTGCTCACTGCTTTCCTAAAATCCTGAATACAACCCCCCCCACACACACACATAGAGAGATATTTTTATAGCCATCAAGTTTTTTATTTTGGGTGTTGGAGGGACCCCAGGATTGTAGATGATGCCTATGTTCTATCACAACAGTAATAATGGCAAATACCTAAGCTTGGTGCTGACTGCTTATCAGGGAGCATTGTTATAGACCCTTTATACTTGTTTTAACTTATTTAATGTTTACAACATCTTGCTGTTATCCCCAGATTTAGAAGAAAAAATGGAGACACAGAATAGTACAGACATGCCCAAAGTCACTCAGCTGGTCCTGGTGTGGACAAAGCAGTCTGTCCCTTGATGCTTTGTTCTTAACCACAATGCTCTCTGGCTCCTCACAAGGCATATATGTGGAGTCCTGCTACATGACAGGTGTGGTGCTAAGTCTGGTTTCTTTTTAAAAAAATACAATTTACAATTATATGAATGAGTAATTATAATTTAAAATGCTTCACATAAACAAAGGAAATAATTGGTAAGTCTAGGCATTTGTAAGACACATTCTTCTTTCCAATCCTCCTTCCCATTCGAACAGCTGGGTGTGTTTTTTAGTGTTTCTGTGCACATACAAACACTGACATTCACATAGCTAGCTTGTTGAGAAGTCCCTTCCCTTTGGGTGAAGTAGCAGGCCCTGGCAGGGACCTTGAGTGGGCTAAACAAGAGGGATTAACCTGTACAAGGGTGTGGGAGGGTCAAAGGAAACCATGAGGCACAGCAGGGCACCTTGCGGGCAGCATCCTCTTTCCAGGCCTGGTGAGGCCTGGAAGCAGCCATTCCTGGAATCAGTGGGAGTGACTGCAGCCAGAAGAGTAGCTGTGTTGGAAAGAGGAGGGAGAGGATGATGTCATTCTCCATCTTAGTCCATTTTCTATTACTAATGGTGTTATATCAGAGACTGGCTAAGTTATAAAGAAAAGAGGTTTATTTATTTTTTTAATAATTTTTTTAGTTATAGATGAACAAATACCTTTTTTAATTTTATATGGTTCTGGGGATTGAACCCAGTGCCTCACACATGTGAGGCAAACACTCAATCACTGAGCCACAATCCCAGCCCGAGAGGTTTATTTTGATGCACAGTTCTGGTCCAAGGTCAAGAGATTATAGCTGGTGAGGACCTTGTTGCTAGCAGAATCCTTGTGCAGCACAGGGCATCACATGTCAAGAAACAGGGTGTATGCACATGTGTTATAAATCCTCTGAGCTCTCTCCCTCTTCTTATGAAGCCATTAGGATTCAACCATGGGGCCTTCACCCTGGTGACCTTATTTAATCCTAGTCACCTCTCAAAGGACCCATTTCTAAACACCATAGTAGCATTAGCTTTCTATCCTGTGATACCTCCCAAAGGGGGTTAAATCCCAACATGAGATTTGGAGGCAAGAGGCAGAATCAAATCATCACACCCTTCCCCCTCTGACCCCCTGCAGATGCCCCCACTGACCAAACCCCATCTCCTGGAGGGCTGCAGGCAGGTGGACAGTGGCTCCTGTCTGTTGAAGCCCATCATCTACGCAGTGGCCCTGCAGAGTTGGTTCACTCAGCTCCTCTGCCTTGGGTGGGCCCCCTGCCGGTTGGCTGAGCAGACTCCCTGATGAGGAACAAAATTCTGTGTCTCCCCTGCAGACTCCATGGTAGTCTCCTCCTTTGGTTTTGGATGAAAACAAAACAAAACAAACAAACAAACAAAAAAAACCCCAAAAAACCAAAACTTCTTTCCCTGCTCTTGGATGGCCTGTGGACTCCACCAGGAGTCCTCCCATTCTAGGAGTAGGGTGAGATTGGCCAGCTGTGTAGAACTGACACTCATCCAGGAGAGTATGAAACTGACCATTGTGAGTCCTCTGGAGACTTCTCTGTCTGAAGCTTTTTTGCTCCTTTAAAAAATGGCTTAAACTGGCTCATTTGCTCTCTTGGCCTCTCTGCCAAGACACTTGCAAGTCCTCCTAATGGATCTGTCCTGGATGAGTCTTCAGGGACTGGTTGGTTTCATGAACTTCATTTTGGTGAGTGAAACACAGCAACTGGTTCCGGTTTGAACAAGGGGCCAAGATTTCGTCACCACTTGGGGCCTGCAGCACAGCTGATTCTGCTCCCCTACAGACCCTGGGGGATCTTGCCCCACATCTCCGTTTATCTCAGCAGGGCTGAGGAAGGAAGCCAGAATGGTTGCATTTTTTTAGGCCATTTGTTTGCCCCAGCTGGTTCTCAGTCCTTACACTTCTGTCTTGGCCTTGATACACACACCACACCTCCATGTCATTCAGGTTTCTGCTCAATGGTTGCTTCTTTTTTCCCCCCATATTTTTTATGGGTGCATTATAATTGTACATAATATTGGCATTTTTGCACATTTGTACATACATGAATATAACAGTACAATTTGGTCAATATCTTTCCCCAGTATCTCCTCTTTCCCGCTCCTTCACCACCCCCTGGTCTCTTTCCTGTACTCTACTGAACTCCCTTCAATTTTCCTGAGATACCTCCCATGTTTCCTTCTCTTTTTTCTCCTCAGCTTCCGCATGAGAGACAATATACAATCCTTGACCTTCTGATTTTGGCTTGTTTTGCTTAACATAATCTCAAGTTCCACTCATTTTCCCAAAAAAATGCCATAATTTCATTCTTCTTTATAGATGAATAAAACTCTATTTTGTGTATATGCATTTTCTTTATCCATTTTTCTTTATCCATTCATCCACGGATGGGCATTTGGGCTGGTTCCATAGTTTGGCTATTGTGAATGGCGCTGCTATAAACATGGGTATGCATATATTACTGCAGTATGATGACTTTAATTCTTCAGGATAAATACCAAGGAGTGGTATAGCTGGGTCATGTGGTGGTTTCATGACCAGCATTTTGATGAAATGTTGTACTGATTTCCATAGTGGTTGGCTCATTGGCATTCCCAACAGCAATGTAAATATGTCCTTATTTCTCCATCTCATCTCCAGCATTTATTATTTTTGTGTATTCTTGAGGGCTGACTTTCTAACTAGAATGAGAGAAAATCTCAGTGTAGTTTTGATTTATATTTTCCCAATCACTAAACATGTTGAACATTTTTCATATATTTTTTGGGCATTTTGTAGTGGCACCCCTTCCTCCACAAAAAATCTTAAGCTTCTCCAGAAATCTGCACCATAATTGATCTTAGGACTATCAGCAACAGAGTCTCTACAAAAGAGTTCAATGCAGTTAAACTTCCTGTTTCCTGTTGCTCTATCTTACTTGGCCACTGGCCTGAAAGAGATCAGCACTCCAGGTGCTGTGTGTCCCTTTACTAGTTTTTTCACAAACATTTATGAACTATCTAGTATAGTAACAATATAATATTTTAGTGTGTTTGCAAATGCAAAGTGTAAAAAGAAGGACAGATCCTTTAACAAGGCTCCTGACCTTGAGCCTAAGCTTCACAGGTGTTTACATTACAGAGATAAGAGAAGATGTTACTAATTGGGCTCCATGGTAACAGCTGGCAGGGGAGGAAAGAAGGGAGAAGCAGCTCTCCCCTTCTCTGGTGCTGTCTTTGAAGGGTTAACTTGCCCAAAATAGTAAAAGAAAAAGCTGCTTTTGTGTGAACTTCTGCAGACTAACTTCTGAGCCCCTCCCCTTACGCGCAGGTTATAAAATTCTGAAATTGCCTGAACTTGGGGTTCAGGGGAATTAATTGATTACAGCAAAAGCTGTGCCCTCTGAACCAATTACAGTCAAATAAGCCTGCTTCCTGTTTCCTATCTGGTGTCTTGCCTCATCTGTCCCTACAACAATTTGTATTTCTTCTTTTGAGGAGTGTCTGTTTAGTTCATTTGCCCTTCTCTTAATTGAGATATTTGGTTTCTCAGCACTTTTTGAGTTCTTTATATATTCTAGATATTAATCCTCTGTCAGAGGAGTAACTACCAAAGATTTTCTCTTATTCTGTAGGTTCTCTTATTCTGTAGGTTCATCTTCTGTTCAAAAGTTTTTAATTTGATGACATTCCATTTATTAACTCTTGGCACTTTCTCCCAAGCTTTAGGAGTCCTACTGAGAAAGTCAATGTCTGTGCCTTTATGTTGGAGCATTGACCCTACATTTTCTTCTATGAGTTGCACAGTTTCTGGCCTAATTCCTAGGTTTTTGATCTATTTTGAATTGACGTTTGTGCTGGGCAAGAATCTAGTCTCATTCTTCTACATATGGACAACCAGTTTCCCCAGAACCATTTGTTAAGAGAGCTGTCTTGCCTCAGCAACTTTGCAAAATTAGATTAATTTCCAAGTATCTTTTGAGGTTATCATAAATGGGATAGATTTCCATCTCAGCAGATATTATTGGAGATTAGGCAAGTGATTGATTTATGTATGTTGGTCCTGTATCCTGCTACTTTGATGAATTTATCAGCTCTAGAAGCCTTTTTGGCCTTGTAGATATAGGGCAATGACATCAGCAAAAACAAAAGGGATATTTTGATTTATTTTTCTTTTTTTAAAATATTTTTTAAGTTGTTGATGGACCTTTATTTTTTTCATTTATTTATATGTGGTGCTGAGAATTAAACCCAATGCCTCATGCATGCTAGGCAAGTGCTCTACCACTGAACCACAACCCAGCCTCATTGATTTATTTTTCTATTTGTAGCCTTTTAATTTCCTTTTCTTGCCTAATTGATCTGACTTAAGTTTCAAGAACTATGTTGAATAGGAGTGGTGAAAGCAGACATCCTTATCTTGTTCTTGATTTTACAGGAAATGCTCTTGTTTTTCATATATAGTCTTTGCAATGTTGAGGTAAGTTCCTTCTATCCCTAGTTTCTTCAACATTTTAACATCAATAGGTACTGGATTTTGTCTAATGCTTTTCCCCCCATTTATTTAGATGATCATCTGATTCTTGCCCTTAACTCTATTTATGTGGTGAATTACATTTATTGATTTTTGTATGTTTAACCAACCTTGAGTCACTGGAATGAAACTCACTTGATAATGGTGTATTATCTGCCTAAAGTGTTTTTTAATGTGATTTGTCAATATTTTAATGAGAATTTTTGCATTTATGTTCATTAGGGATATTGGCCTCAAGTTTTCTTTCCTCGATATGTCTTTGTCTGGTTTTGGTATCAGGATGATATGGGTTTCATAGAATACATTTTGGAGCATTCCCTCCTCTTCTATTTCATAGAGTAGTTTGAAAAAGACTGTGTTAGTTATTCTTTAAAGGTCTGGTAGAACTTGGCTGAGAATTCATTTGGTTCTGGGGTTTTCTTTGTTGGAACACTTTTAATTTCTACTTCAATTTCCTTGCTTGATATTGGTCTATTTAAGTTTTCTATATCCTCATAGTTAAATCTGAGAAGGTCATGTGTCTCAAAGTTTGTCAATATCTTCTAGATTTTCCACTTTATTGAAGTATAAATTTTCAAAATGGTCCTCTGGATTTCTGAATGTCTGTGGTAATATCTCCCTTTTCATCCCTAATTTTGTTGATTTGGAACTTCTCTTTCTTTTGGTTAGTTTGACTAAGGGTTTATCAATCTTTATTTCTTTATTTTCAAAGAATCAACTCTTGGTTGAATGGACCCTTTGTATTATTTTCAATTTCATTTATTTCACTCTAATCTTAATTATTTCCAGTTTTCTACTAATTTTGGAATTGGTTTTTTCTTCTTTTTATAGGGCCTTGAGGTGTAACATTAGATTATTTATTTGGTATGTTTTTAATTTTTTTAGTTAGTTATAAATGGACACAATATCTTCTCATGTATTTATTTTTTATGTGGTGCTGAGGATTGAACCTAGTGCCTCACACATGTGAGGCAAGCCTTTACCACTGAGGTACAGCCCTAGCCCTTTAGTATTATTTAGTATCTTTATTTTTCTAATGCATGAATTCAATGCTATAATCTTTCCTCTTAGAACTTCCTTTATACTGTGCCAGAGATTTTGCTATGTTGTATCTATATTCTCATTTGTGTCCAAGAAATTTTCAATCTCTCTCCAATTTTGTCTATGATCAATTCCTTATTCAAAAGTATATTATTAATCTCCAGGTGTTAAAATTGTTTCTGTTTTTTAACATATTGTCATTGATTTCTAATTTCATTGAAATTAGAAATTATCTTTTTTTTGTATTTTCTGATACTAACTTGTGCCCTAAAATATGATCTATTTTAGAGAAAGTGTCATGTGACACTGAGAAGAGAGTGAATTCAGTTGTTTGTGAATAAAATAATCTATATGTGTCTGTTAGGTCCATTTGAATAGTAATATTCTTTAGTTCTGAAGAGTCTATCTGGATGACCTGTCTAATGGTAAGAGAGGTGTATTGAAATCACCCAGTAATATTGTATTGTGTTCACTTTGATTCTTTATATTAAGAAGGATTTGTTTTATGTACATAGGTGCACTGATGTTTGGGGCATAAATATTTTACAAATTATATCTTGTTGAATGATTTCCTTAACCAGTATTAAATGACCTTCTTTGTCTCTTCTGATTAATTTTGACTTGATATCTATTTTGTTTGATAGCTGCTTCTGCTTGTTTTGGTCTCCATTTGCATGGTTTATCTCTTCCCAACAATTTACTTACAGCCTGTGAATGTCTTTGCCTGTGAGATGAGTCTCCTATAAACAACATATGGTTGGGTCTTGTTTTTTAATTCATTCTACCAATCTATGTCCTTTGATTGGAAAGTTTAGACCATTTATATTCAGTGTTATTATAGAGAGATGATTTTTATTTCCTGCCATTTAAATTTATTTCTAATGATATTCAGATTCCATTCACCTTTAATTGACTATTCTTCTAGTGAGATTCATTCCTATGTTGGCTCTTATTTTTAATTTGCATTTCTTCTGCATGAAATATTTTATTTTTTGTAGTGCAATTTAGTGGTTATGAATTCTTTTAGTTTCTGCTTATCATGGAAGGTTTTTATTATATCTTCAATCTGAAGGATAGCTTTGCTGGATATAGTAATCTTGGTTGTCACTTGTTTTCTTTCAGGGCTTGGTGTATATTATTTCAAGCCCTCTTGGCTTCTAGGGTCTAAACTGAGAAATCAGTTGAAATCCTAGTTGACTTTCCTCTAAATATGACCTACTGTTTTTCTCTTGTGGCTTTTAAAATTCTGTCCTTATTCTCTGTTTTAGGTATTTTCATTATAATGTGTCTTGGAAAGCATCCTTTTACATCTTGCCTATTTGCACCTTGTTTTTGGATTTCTATCTCCTTACTAAGGTTTGAAAAAATTTCTGATATTATGTCATTGAAAAGTTTGGATTAAAATTTTCCTTTAGTTTGGATTTTGGTGCCTTTATTGACACCAATGATTCTTAGATTTGGTCTCTTTTTAATTTTTTTAAAAATTATTTTATTTAAATGTGTTTCAAGTCATAGTACATATACAGAGCTCAATTTTTCCATTTCTCTGGTTGCAAACCAGATAGAGTCACACCATTTGTGTCTTCATACATGCACCAAAGGTAGTGATGACAATCTCAATCAACCATCATTACTATACCCATTCCCCTTTCCTTCCCCCCACATCCCCCCTGCCGCATCCAGAGTTCCTCCATTTCTCCTATGTTCCCCATTCCCACCCCCCTTATGTATCCTCATCCATTAATCAGAAAGAACATTCAGCATTTGGTTTTTTGGGATTGGCTTACTTCACTAAGCATAATGTTCTCCAGTTCCATCCATTTGCCTGCAAATGCCATAATTTTATTCTCTTTTATTGCTGAATAATATTCCATTGTGTATATGTACCACAGTTTCTTTATCCATTCATCTATTGAAGGGCATCTGGGTTGCTTCCATAGTTTTGCAATTGTGAATTGT